>JAJJMA010273670.1:0-22707 GCA_023529015.1 Papaver nudicaule | reverse complement strand
AATAGGTACTCTTGAATAGGCATTTTAAGTGCCTATCAAATTCCCCCACACTTAGTCTTTGCCTGTCCTCAAGCAGACACTTTTTTTTAACACATCTCACTTTTTTATTCGCAGTTTTTTTTTTTTTTTTTTTTTTTTTTTTTTTATTAAACACATCTCACTTTTTTATGTGTATTTTTTTTTTAAACACATTTTTAAGCATAAACAAATCGATCACCATGATCTCGGCCAGCCTCCAAGTAACTCCCTCGTTTTCTTCCATTTTCGTCATCGATAGCACCGTTGTCGACTTACACTTTTGTTGTTATAGTTGTTGTGCTGTTGTTGTTGATGTTGCTATTTTACATCGAAACACGGTGTTGGTGTAGTGAGTTGATCTCCCATAATCTCCATGAAGCTACCACCGCCAAAAACTAGACTCAAACCATACATGAAACCCCAGTCGCCTTGCTGCTGCTGTAATATAGCGACGACTGCCCATGTTCTTCTTTACCCACTTTTGCTGCCAAAAACCAACTCCAATTATAACCCATCTGAACCACCACTTCCTTGTTACACTCGTACTTCTTATTGTCTTCAACATCTTGGTCCATCTCATCTGCCCATGGTTTGATCCAGGTAAAGAAACTCCAGAATACCAATCTCATCTGCAACCCATTGTTGCTCTGAACGTTATGGAAACGATACTGTTGTGTACCTCATGTGACTGCCCTAATGTCGTTGGTGTAGTTGTTCTAGCGTTGCTCTATTAACCATCCACACATCAGTAGAAATGTAAGTATAAGCAAATACCATCACCACCTGTTTTACTGCCGCCATGTATTGCCACCATTGCCAACAAAACCCCACCATTTGCAAACCACTCCAGCCAATTGTTTTTTTGCTTTTGTAAATGAACAAGCTGCTGTAGATAAACTGAAGCTGGTGCGTCTTCTTCTCCGTCTCAGATCCGTCTACGGCTATCACCACCAACTCCATAACTTCCTTGTACTGGACGCCCCAAAATGTGTTGTTGTTGCTGCTATAAGTCTCATTTTGTTGCTACTGTTGTAAGTTGATGTGTATCTTCTTTCTCCGTCTTGGGCATGTGCCTGACCTTGGTGATGAAGCCCACTTCACAATAACACATTCCATCTCTCATAAGCCCAAAAGTTATGTCTTCATAAACCTTTTTTTTTTCTTTTTTTCCCCTTTTTTTTTTTCCTTTTTCGAGAAACAAATACGTACCTCTCCCCCACACTTGAACTTCACATTGTCCTCAATGTGAATTGACTCGTCCAACATGGAAATCAAGTATGGAACAAATCCGATGGGTTGACTCCCACCAAGCGAAATCGAATGGGTTGACTCTCATTAAGCAAAATATTTGTATCTCTGCAAAAAGAACACACAAAACAACAAAAAAAAAGAACAAAAAAAATCTATGAAAATACAACATACAAACATTCAACTGTGTTTAGTCCTCATAGACAGGATCCTCAAGGTGGACAGTTTCCACCTCGGCACTTATAAGCTCTAAATATGGTTTAACTCTTTGTCCATTCACCTTAAAGACATTACCAGTTTCTCGATTCTCAAGTTCTAGTGCTTCATGAGAGAACACCTCCTTAACGTAATATGGACCTGTCCAACGAGACCTTAGCTTACCAGGAAACAAATGCAATCTAGAATTATACAAGAGAACTTTTTGCCCTACTTCAAATGACTTACGACTAATCGAGTTGTCATGAAATTTCTTAGTTTTCTCCTTGTAAAGTTTAGCATTTTCATATGCATCATTCCTAAGTTCTTCCAACTCATTGAGTTGAAGCTTACGGTGACTCCCTGCTATAGAAAAGTCACAATTAAAGGCCTTAATTGCCCAATAAGCCTTATGTTCTAATTCCACTGGTAAATGGCAAGCCTTCCCATAGACAAGTCTATAAGGAGACATGCCAATGGGCGTATTATAAGCAGTCCTATATGCCCACAATGCATCCAATAATCGTGCGGACCAATCCTTACGATTTGGATTCACTGTTTTCTCAAGTATTTGCTTAATTTGCATATTAGAGACTTCGACTTGAGCACAAGTCTAAGGGTGATAAGGTGTAGAGACTTTATGAGTGGTGGAGTTGAAAAGGAGGGGATACCTAGATACACCACAAAATTTTAAATTTCGTGAACCTAGTTGATTATGGTTGTTTGAACGATCTCACAAATCAATATTCAAATAACAACCCGAGTATAGTTCAGAGAACCGAACCCAAACAAGAACGTGGTTCTTGTAGATCTCAACAGAGATGGATTCACTCAAATGTTATGAATCAACAAACCTGCAATTACTTCAATTATATAGATCAGAGACAATATAATGCGGAAGGGAAAAGTAATGCAAGACACCTGAATTTAGTTAACGAGGAAGCTGCAAACCTACCAGAAAAACCCCGGGACCTCGTCCAGATGTGAACACCCTCAGTATTAACCGAATACAGACGCTAGCCTACTCTCAGACTTCGGACTGGAATGTATCGAGACTGAATTAACCCTACAAGCAATTCAGCTACCAATGTGCTCCTACGTCTCTTGGCTCCCGCAGAAACCTACGTACTTGATTCCCCTAGCTGACGTCCTTTACAGGCCTAGGAGTTGCTTCACTTCCCTTCGTGAAGACTAGCGCTAACATGCCTCTAACAAGACGCCTAAAAGAATCCAAGTAATTAAACGAGAATACGATTGTGATTTCCTTTAGACTTAAAGTCAAGGTTAATGGAAATCTGTTTTGTTGAATAGGGCTTATTGATCTAGCCTAAACAACTTTACCTCCTAACGCTAGATGAACTTTGTATTAAACCTAGTTCGTGAATCTGTGCTACGGAAATTCTAGGTTTTATGATACAAGATCTACCTTACAAAGTTTCTATCAAATCTTGGTCGTGATAAGATTGAAAATATTCTATCGACCCAAGATACAAGATCAGGAATTTTACTTCCGACTTGTGCTTCACGATCCTTAAGTGAAGTCTTTCAATAGTCGTAGTCCAAAAGGACTTCGAGATGACGACCAACCTTTATGCAAGGATACACAGATGTGTAGAGGATTGAGATTGTATCTTGCAGAAGTTCATCTATTTATAGTGATCGTCAAGGGAGGCTTTGCTTAAAAGTTAAGCAACCTTGAGTAGGGCTCAAACAAGTTCCGGATCTAAAAGGTCCATAGCTTGATTACCCGTTCTCAATCTTCTTCCAACTTTGGACAAGGCCAATAGTTGAAGAGGACTCAACCTTGATTGAAGGTTTGCGACTTCTGGTCCAAAACATGTTTGAACATCGCGTGGATTAAGTAGTTGAATTCCATGGGTCAAGTAATGACGAGTCCGAGAACTAATAATGTCTAGACCGAAAACTTCAAGATATGAAAGTTGGAAGTTTTCCATGGCTTATATGTACGCGTTCATAGAGCTGTCAATTGGAGTTCAGGAGAAATCAGTGAACTCGTATGTACGCGTTCATACAGACCCGCTCGTTCTCAGGAATGCCATATGCAACACATGTACGCGTTCACTGTTGAGGTCATTTCATGAGACAATTCGACATACTCTACCTATACATATTATCACGGATGTGACAAATGCAAAGGCGAAGAATCCTAGAATACCTTCGGATCTTATAAACAACATCAGAGACTATTGATATGATAGAAATGGCAAATACGAAACATGGAAAGGAAAAACCTTTCTAACTTTAGCGAGGACGTTAGGATTTATCAAGTAGTAAGCTCCGGTCTTCGTCTTTAGTGGTCTTCGTCTCGATTACCTAAAATTATCCTAGTCCGAGGTTGTAGAGTAAATTTATCAAGGATTGTGTTTTTGTCAACTAAACATGACAACTGACTTGAGATAGCAATATCAGTGGGTTCAACCGAGCAATGCTCTAACAATCTCCCCCTTTGTCAATTTTAGTGACAAAACCAATCTTACATATGGATTCAAAAAGTAAAATCTTTTAGCCCTAATCATAATGTACTTGATCTTCTTGTAATCTTCAACGTCTTCAAATAAGAGTGTTCCTGCAAGTGAAGATTCAAGGTAGAGATTAAAAACTTCAAAGTCACCACACATCTTGGTTCTAGAAGGACATAGTCCAACAAGAGTTTGTTATGCAATTGAGTAGTATATAAAACTTGTAAGCATATTGCATCGATGCTTAAAGATACTACACAATATGATATGTTCTCCCCCTTACTCAATACACTAACTTTTTCTTTGACATGACAAGCACATCGATTTTACTCCCCTTATGACAATGACGTAGACAATTGTCCTAGTAGATAGAAAGATTTTACTCCCCCTTACTACAAGATTTCTCCCCTTTTTGTTATAAAATAGACAAAAGAACAAGAAAAATAGGAATCCTCATAAAACAACAATAATCAATGTAGACAAAGGTAAACATACCTGAAACGAGAGATAGAAAGATGCAATTATGTCACAAATTCCACAGCCGCACACTCCAAAAAGATATTACCATGAAGCACAAGTTCAAAAGAACTCTCCTCCATTATGTGTCATTCCAAAAGGAACAACGCGACGACCTTCCCAAGCAAGGATTTGGAATAAATTCTTGGGTGAAGTACAATTTTACAAGTAAAATTGTAGTTATGTTTTTCTTTCCTAGCCAGTTACGGTCAAATAGGAATTCAAGGTTTAATCTTCCTACTTTCTCAGAGAGTTTCGGTCAACCATCGCCTTTAGAGAAAACATTAGGTTACCCCTTCCTAGTGGTTGTAAGACTAAGAATTAAAGGTACAACATTTAATCCAGCGGAGTTCAACATTGTATCCTACGAGGTTCCTCTTTATCAAAATCGTCTCCCCTTAGCCATAAGAGTCAGAAGCATGGATTTTGATAGTTCTTCATGAACTGCTTTACCCGGACGGGTGGTATGGCTAAAAAAACAAGTTCACGATTTATGCAGTACATTCATATAGATAATCAATTAAGATCAAACATTGCAATCATCAATTAAGATTTAATTTAATAACCTCTATTGATTGATGAAAAGAAAACATGGAAGTAGCACAAGAAAATCATGCTTAAATCAAAAGATGACTACTTCTAGCATAGTGATTACCCAAACCCTAAGGAAAAGACAAAATCTATTTAATAAGGAGTTAACTATGCTAAGCAAAAACTGACCTAGTTATCATAGTCAGTATCTTCTTCAGGATCTTCTTCAGGTTCACTTGAACTGTTGAAGTCATCAGCTTTCTTGAACACATAGTGAACATAGTTAGCTTCTGTATCTTCATCAGAAATATTGTTGAACATATTGTTCAAGTCATCCTTAATAACTGACATATCTGCTTTCAATTCATTAATTTCAGTTCCCAGTAATTCCATATTGTTAACAATGTCAACAAGTTGGATTTTGAAAGCTTCAATTTCTTTCAGAAAGTCGTGAACAACCCCTGCAGAGATCATGGTGTCATCTTCTACATTCTGATGATCATAGGCAAAGTAACAATTTGTTGTTGCATAGATTTCTTGAGAATCAAGAGTTCCCGCAATAGCATCATCAAGAACAGTTCTCTTATTTTTCCTTCCAAACCCAACACCTTCACAATCCATAACTTTGCAAGCCTCTTCAATATTATTTCGTGTGACACTACGAGTAATATGTTTCATGGCTTTATGGAGAACTTGAACGTGAATTCCGATTTCGTGTGTGTGTGGTATATATAATCCCTCAGGATGGGATAAATATGGAATTTAATGAGTATAAGACTCTAATCAAGGAAGGCGGTTCTGAAACGTGTATCTTTCACGTTCCGGTATATTCTGGAAGATGGACTTCTTCCTTACGTTCCTGAACGAGTTGGGCAATTCTCAAGAGTTTTTCAAAGTGTCACAAAGAGGTCCAATGATATTGGATGTGCGTGCCCATATTGAGAGAATTAATGTATACCCAAAATATCTAACAATTTTTCTTATTTAATCCTTGAATATTTGCCAAGAAGAGTTTTTAAGTTTATATATCAACACTATGAAGAAATCTCATAAACCTCTTAGCTTTTTTCTCAAGGTTTCCTCATGGATCCTGGTCTCGACTCTTGCCTTAGGAGCCAGAGGCAGGGAGGTCACCTTGGGATAGCTGACGAGTTGTTGATACTCACATCAAGTCATTACATTTTGGACTTTTTATGGATGTGATAGCACTTTTTCATAAACAATCTCTTTAATTTTAGGAGACATGATTAGGTGCTCAGTAGGGTATGACGCATTGGGATCAATACAACCAATTTTTATAGTTGTAGATTCGCTCTTTTGTGTGAGAAGCATGAGTATTTTTCTTTCCCACTTGCGAATAATGAACCTACGTGAAGTGTGACCAACACCATTACAATAGTGGCACTTTTTAGTCCAGTCAGTCCTTTTTGGTTTAGAGGACAAGTCTAGTCCATCAGAAGATCCCCTTTTTATGGTGATTTTATTCATGATTCACGAGAAGCGTCAAACACAGAAAGTTACGTCTTTTACAAGGTGTTTGCCTTCTCTGATACCAATTGAAAATGAGGGGATACCGAGATACACCACCAACTTTTAAATTTCGTGAACCTAGTTGATTATGGTTGTTTGAACGATCTCACAAATCAATATTCAAACAACAACCTGAGTTTAGTTCAGAGAACCGAACCCTAACAAGAACGTGGTTCTTGTAGATCTCAACAGAGATGGATTCACTTAAAGGTTATGAATCAACAAACTTGCAATTACTTCAATTATATAGATCAGAGACAATATAATGAGGAAGGGAAAAGTAATGCAAGACACCAGAATTTTGTTAACGAGGAAACTGCAAACCTAGCAGAAAAACCCTGGGACCTCGTCCAGATGTGAACACCCTCAGTATTAACCGAATACAGACTGTTAGAGCATTGCTCGGTTGAACCCACTGATGTTGCTATCTCAAGTCAGTTGTCAAGTTTATGAGACAAAAACACAATCCTTGATAAGTCTACTCAACAACCTCGGACTAGGATAGTTTTAGGTAATCGAGACGAAGACTGATGAAGACGAAGACCGAAGCTTACTACTTGATAAATCATAACGTCCTCGCTGAAGGTTAGAAAGGTATTTCCTTTCCGTATCGTTTTTACCATTTCTATCATACCAATAGTCTATGATGTTGTTTATATGATCCAAAGGTATTATAGGATTTTCGCCTTTGCAATATACACACTTGTGATAATATGTATAGGTAGAGTATGTTGAGTTGTCTCTTGAAATGACCCCAACGGTGAACGCGTACATGTGTTGCCTTTGGCATTTCAGAGAACGAGCTAAGTTTGTATGAACGCGTTCATGAACGCGTACATACAAGTTCAAGAATTCTCCTGGATTCTATTGACTGCTGTGTGAACGCGTTCACGAACGCGTTCATATAAGCCATGCAAAAACTTCCAACTTCCATATCTTGAAGTTTTCGGTTTAGGCATGATTAGTTCTCGGACTTGTCATGACTTGGCCCATGGAATTCAACAACTTAATCCTAGCGATGTTCAAACTAAGTATTTGGACCAGAAGTCGCAAAGCGATGTCCAAACAAGCATTGGACCAGAAGTCGCGAACCTTCAAACAAGGTTGAGTCTTCTTTAACTTTTGGCTTAGTCCAAAGTTCTTAGAAGATTGAGAATGGGTATTCAAGCTATGGACTTTCCTAGTTCCGGAACTTGCTTGAGCCCTACTCAAGGTTGCTTAAACTTTAAGCAAAGCCTCCCTTGGTGATCACTATCAATAGATGACCTTCTGCAAGATACAATCTCAATCCTCTACACATCTGTGTATCCTTGCATAAAGGTTGGTCGTCATCTCGAAGTCCTTTTGGACTACGACTATTGAAAGACTTCACTTGAGGATCGTGAAGCACAGGTCGGAAGTAAAATTCCATCCTGTATCTTGGGTCGATTGAATTCTTTCAATCTTATCACGAACAAGATTTGATAGAAACTTCGTAAGGTATATCTTGTATCGTAAACCCTAGAAGTTCCCAAACGCAAATTCACGAACTAGGTTTCATACTAAGTTCGTCTCGCTTTTGGAGGTAAAGTTGTTTAGGCTAGATCAATAACCATATTCAACATATCGATTTCCATTAACCTTGACTTTAAGTCTAAAGGAAATCACAATCGTATTCTTGTTTGATTACTTGGACACTTTTAGGAGTCCTGTTAGAGGCAAGGTAGCGCTAGTCTTCACGAAGGGAAGTGGAGCAACTCCTAGGCCTGTAAAGGATGTCAGCTAGGGGAATCAAGTACGTAGGCTACTGCGGGAGCCAAGAGACGTAGGAGCACATTGGTAGCTCAATTGCTTGTAGGGTGAATTCAGTCTCGATAAAGTCTAGTCCGAAGTCTGAGAGTAGGATAGCGTCTGTATACCGTTCATACTGAGGGTGTTCACTTCTGGACGAGGTTCCGGGGTTTTTCTGCTATGTTTGCAGTTTCCTCGTTAACAAAATTCTGGTGTCTTGCATTACTTTTCCCTTCCACATAATATTGTCTCTGATCTATATAATATAAGTAATTGCAAGTTTGTTGATTCATAACCTTTGAGTGAATCCATCTCTATTGAGATCTACAAGAACTACGTTCTTGTTAGGGTTCGGTTCTCTGAACTATACTCAGGTTGTTGTTTGAATATTGATTTATGAGATCGTTCAAACAACCATAATCAACTAGGTTCACGAAAAAAAAAAGTTGGTGGTATATCTCGGTATCCTCGCTTTTTCAGTTGGTATCAGAGCAGGCAAACACCTTGTAAAGACGTAACTGTCTGTGTTTGTTATCTATCTAAAAAGATGAAAACTCTTTTAAATAGATTATTCGTGAAAACCTATCATAAATACCAGAAAGTCCTCAACTGGCTTCGCAATATCCACTGCCTAACCAGTCTTTCAGGACTTAACCTTCGAAGGTTCTTATGTCTCCAACATGATCTGGAACAGAATAAATTTTTCTTACTCAGTCATCAACTGGAGAACATACAAAATCAGTTAGAAATTCTTATGAACTCTGCTGAACATTGTAAAAAGAAACCTTCATCTTCCAGTATACGCTGCTTCAAGCATGGAAGAAAAGGCCATCACAAGGATAATTGTACTTGTTTCACAGAAGAATTTCTCGCCAAGTACAAAGATGGAATTTGCCAACACCATGGAATATTCAATTCATCCAGATCAAATCTACACAAGGTGGGGAATGATCTACACGAGGGAGTGATGTGCAAACACAAACATGTTTGCAGAAAATTTCTTTAATTAGAAATTATCGTACATCCTTAATCTTCTTATGTTCTTCAAAGATGAAAGGATGGTATATATATGAAGACATGTACGTTTTCTGTATTATATCTTTGATAATATTTTCCAGATTATTTGTGAACCCTTGTACCATGAAATGTCTATAAATTAATGGTACGACAATGTTCCTTTCTCAATATAAGATAATAAAAATTCTCATCTCTTATGAATTGTTGAGCTCTGCTCCAAAAGAGATGTATCCACGTTCACGAATTATGGGATTCGTGATCTGATGGTCAGTATATTCACCATTATCTTATAAGCATCTAAGACTCCTAAATTAGTGAGCACCTAACCAAAAATTAGGAAAGATGCTACCACATCCAGAAGAGTCCAAAATGTAATGACTTGATGTGGGCATCAACACTTCGTTAACCTTACTCAGCTTTCCCCCTGCCTCTGGCTCCTAAGGCAAGAGTCGAGACCAGGATCCATGGGAGACACTGACTAACGGCTCAGAAGCTTATGTAATTATCATAACGTTGATATTTAAACTTAAAAAGTGACATACAAAGGGCATAATTGCACATTAATTTCAATAGAATAGTCACTACGTATTTTAGAGGAACATGAATTCTCTTGGAACTTAATATTGAATAATTTACTTTTGGAGAATTTCATACTGCCTAAAATAAAGGGTATCTTAAGTCCTTATTGGACCCGTTCCGAAACCGACTAGGCTCAGAAAATCCCATGAAGGGAACGTGTATATATATGCCAAGTACTTGATCCTTGTTCCCGAACACAAACCCTAGTTTCAGAACTCATCTCCCTTAGGATCACTCAACAACTTTGAAGATTTGAATCGACAAGTGAGCTCCTTGAACTCAAGTAAGTAATTTCTCCATATTACTTCATTATGTCTAGATCTACGAAGAATTCCTCAAAATCAAGGAAAGGGAAATCTTCATATGTATATGATTCTAGGGTTGGATTATACTTCTATGATGATATGTGTTGCAACAAATTTGATGAAATTTCCTCAAGGAAAATCATTATGGAAAGGAAGTATGAAAAGGCATCTAATGATGAATTCTCAAACTTCATGGATTCATACGATTGGGGGAATATCTTTGATGGTCTAGGTTTGGGTGGAGATAAATTGGTCAAATTGTTTTATGCAAACATTCATGACATCAACCATCAAACTTGGGAGTTTAAGACTCTAATTGGCGAAACCACTATAAGTGTAAATCACTATGTTCTTAGGTCTATCCTTGAGTTGCCCGTGGGAACCGTTCGCGTACCCGCATATGAACAAGACCGCCCCACATTAGATGATATGTCTAACATTCTTGTTCAAAAGGTTGTTGCTTGGGATAATAATCGTTTTCCTGCGAAAGATTTATCTCTAGTCTTGAAAGCCTTTGGTAAAATCGGGACAACCAATTTGTGTCCTTCATCATGCACTCATGCCTTTTGGAATCAAGAATTTACCGAATTTATGTATTTTCTCTTGGAAAAGAATGGTGTCATTGGTATTTGTGGATTTATACTACTTCAAATGCTAGATATGACATCGTTAAACAAGAATGTTGGCTTCCCTTGTTTAATTTCTAGAATTTGTGAGTACTATAATGAAGGACATATTGATGATAATTTGGTCAAGCCAAAAGTTCTTAAGAATAGTTCTACTCGAAAGATCGAGACCAACATCAAGAAATATGCTCGTGACTCATCTTCGTCATCGGCATACAATCCTCAAGAGGCTAGCAACGAGAAACTACTTCTTCAAATTCTCGAAGGGCAACGAAATTTGAAATATAATGTTTATTGCATTCAAAAGCAAGTAGAATTGATCGGCACTCATTTGGGGATGGAACATGCAATGGCCGATGTAAGAGCCACATACAATGTAAGTGACTCGGAAGGAGAAGATGTTGCATAATTTAATTCCTTTTAAAAAATTGCTCCCTATGGGTTGGGTAAACAATTATGCTTTGTAGTATCACTACTTTGAATATTACTTATTTGAAGATGTCTTCTTTTTCATCAATTAATCGAGGTTATTAAATTAAAATATTAATTGATGATTGCAATGCTTGATCTTAATTGATTATCTTTATGAATGTATTGCAAAACCGTGAACTTGCTTTTTTAGCCATACTACCCGTTCGGGTAAAGCAGTTCATGATAGATTATCAAAATCCATGCTTCTGACTCTTATGGCTAAGAGGAGACGATTTTTGATGATAAGGTACCTCCTAGACTACAATGTTGAACTCCGCTGGATTAAATGTTGTACCTTTAATTCTTAGTCTTACAACCACTAGGAAGGGGTAACCTAATGTTTTCTCTAAATGCGATGGTTGACCGAAACTCTCTGAGAAAGTAGGAAGATTAAACCTTGAATTCCTATTTGACCGTATCTGGCTAAGAAAGAAAAACATAATTACAATTTCACTTGTGAAAATTGTACCCAAGAATTTATTCTAAAACCTTGCTTGGGAAGGTAGTCGCGTTGTTCCTTATGGAATGACACATTATGGGGGAGAGTTCTTTTGAACTTGTGCTTCATGGTAATATCTTTTTGGGGAGAGCGGCTGTGGAATCTACGAGAGAATTGCATCTTTTTATCTCTCGTTTCAGGTATGTTTACCTTTGTCTACATTGACTATTGCGATTTTATGAGGATTCCTATATTTCTTTTTCTTTGTCTATTTTTATGGCAAAAATGGGGAGAAATCTTGTAGTAAGGGGGAGTAAAATCTTTCTATCTACTACGACAATTGTCTACGGCATTGTCATAGGGGGGAGTAAAATCGATGTGCTTGTTATGGCATAACAAAAGTTAGTGTATTGAGTAAGGGGGGGACATATCAAATTGTGTAGTATCTTGAAGCATCGATGCAATATGCTTAACAAGTTTTACATACTACTCAATTGCATAACAAACTCTTGTTGGACTATGTCCTTCTAGAAACCAAGATGTGTGGTGACTTTGAGTTTGTTATCTCTACCTTGAATCTTCACTTGCAGGAACACTCTTATCTGAAGAAGCTGAAGATTACAAGAAGATCAAGTACATTATGGTTAGGGCTAAAAGATTTTACATTTTGAATCCATATGTAAGATTGGTTTTTGTCACTAAAATGGACAAAGGGGGAGATTGTTAGAGCATTGCTCGGTTGAACCCACTGATGTTGCTATCTCAAGTTAGCTGTCAAGTTTATGAGACAAAAACACAATCCTTGAAAATTCTACTTAACAACCTCGGACTAGGATAATTTTAGGTAATCGAGACGAAGACTGATGAAGACGAAGACCGAAGCTTACTACTTGATAAATCATAACGTCCTCGCTGAAGGTTAGAAAGGTATTTCCTTTCTGTATAGTTTTTACCATTTCTATCATACCAATAGTATATGATGTTGTTTATATGATCCGAAGGTATTATAAGATTTTCGCCTTTGCAATTGTCACACTTGTGATAATATGTATAGGTAGAGTATGTTGAGTTGTCTCTTGAAATGACCCCAACGGTGAACGCGTTCATGAACGCGTACATGTGTTGCTTTTAGCATTTCTGAGAACGAGCTAAGTTTGTATGAACGCGTACATACAAGTTCAAGAATTCTCCTGGATTCTCCTGAACTCTATTGACTGCTCTGTGAACGCGTTCATGAACGCGTTCATATAAGCCATGCGAAAACTTCCAACTTCCATATCTTGAAGTTTTCGGTCTAGGCATGATTAGTTATCGGACTTGTCGTGACTTGGCCCATGGAATTCAACAACTTAATCCAAGCGATGTTCAAACTAAGTATTTGGACCAGAAGTCGCAAAGCGATGTCCAAACAAGCATTGGACCAGAAGTCGCGAACCTTCAAACAAGGTTGAGTCTTCTTTAACTTTTGGCTTAGTCCAAAGTTCTCAGAAGATTGAGAATGGGTATTCAAGCTATGGACTTTCCTAGTTCCGGAACTTGCTTGAGCCCTACTCAAGGTTGCTTAAACTTAAAGCAAAGCCTCCCTTGGTGATCATTATAAATAGATGACCTTCTGCAAGATACAATCTCAATCCTCTACACATCTGTGTATCCTTGCATAAAGGTTGGTCGTCATCTCGAAGTCCTTTTGGACTACGACTATTGAAAGACTTCACTTGAGGATCGTGAATCACAGGTCGGAAGTAAAATTCCATCCTGTATCTTGGGTCGATTGAATTCTTTCAATCTTATCACGACCAAGATTTGATAGAAACTTCGTAAGGTAGATCTTGTATCGTAAACCCTAGAAGTTCCCAAACGCAAATTCACGAACTAGGTTTCATACTAAGTTCGTATCTCGTTTGGAGGTAAAGTTGTTTAGGCTAGATCAATAAGCCCTATTCAACATATCGATTTCCATTAACCTTGACTTTAAGTCTAAAGGAAATCACAATCGTATTCTTGTTTGATTACTTGGATACTTTTAGGCGTCCTGTTAGAGGCAAGGTAGCGCTAGTCTTCACGAAGGGAAGTGGAGCAACTCCTAGGCCTGTAAAGGACGTCAGCTAGGGGAATCAAGTACGTAGGCTACTGCGGGAGCCAAGAGACGTATGAGCACATTGGTAGATGAATTGCTTGTAGGGTGAATTCAGTCTCGATACAGTCCAGTCCGAAGTCTGAGAGTAGGCTAGCATATGTATACCGTTCATACTGAGGGTGTTCACATCTGGACGAGGTCCCGGGGGTTTTCTGCTAGGTTTGCAGTTTCCTCGTTAACAAAATTCTGGTGTCTTGCATTACTTTTCCCTTCCGCATTAAATTATCTTTGATCTGTATAATAGAAGTAATTGCAAGTTTGTTGATTCATAACCTTTGAGTGAATCCATCTCTATTGAGATCTGCAAGAACTACGTTCTAGTTAGGGTTCGGTTCTCTGAACTATACTCAGGTTGTTGTTTGAATATTGATTTGTGAGATCGTTCAAACAACCATAATCAACTAGGTTCACGAAAATAAAAAGTTGGTGGTATATCTCGGTATCCTCGCTTTTTCACAGACGCTAGCCTACTCTCAGACTTCGGACTGGAATGTATCGAGATTGAATCAACCCTACAAGCAATTCAACTACCAATGTGCTCCTACGTCTCTTGGCTCCCGCAGTATCCTACGTACTTGATTCCCCTAGCTGACGTCCTTTACATGCCTAGGAGTTGCTCCACTTCCTTCGTGAAGACTAGCGCTACCACGCCTCTAACAGGACGCCTAAAAGTATCCAAGTAATTAAACGAGAATATGATTGTGATTTCCTTTAAACTTAAAGTCAAGGTTAATGGAAATTTGTTTTGTTGAATATGGCTTATTTATCTAGCCTAAACAACTTTACCTCCTAACGATAGACGAACTTAGTATTAAACCTAGTTCGTGAATCTGCGTTAAGGAACTTCTAGGGTTTATGATACAACGTCTACCTTACGAAGTTTCTATCAAATCTTGGTCGTGATAAGATTGAAAATATTCAATCGGCCCAAGATACAAGATTAAGAAATTTACTTCCGACTTGTGCTTCACGATCCTCAAGAAAAGTCTTTCAATAGTGGTAGTCCAAAAGGACTTCGAGATGACGACCAACCTTTATGCAAGGATACACAAATGTGTAGAGGATTGAGATTGTATCTTGCATAAGGTCATCTATTTATTGTGACCATCAAGAGAGGCTTTGCTTAAGTTAAGCAACCTTGAGTAGGGATCAAGCAAGTTCTGGATCTAAAAGGTCCATAGCTTGATTACCCGTTCTTAATCTTCTTTCAACTTTGGACAAGGCCAATAGTTGAAGAGGACTCAACCTTGATTGAAGGTTTGCTACTTCTGGTCCAAAACATGTTTGAACATCGCGTGGATTAAGTATTTGAATTCCATGGGCCAAGTAATGACGAGTCCGCGAACTGATCATGTCTAGACCGAAAACTTCAAGATATGAAAGTTGGAAGTTTTCAATGGCTTATATGTACGCGTTCATAGAGCTGTCAATTGGAGTTCAGGAGAAATCAGGAGAAATCAGTGAACTTGTATGTACGCGTTAATGAACGCGTTCATACAAACCCGCTCGTTCTCAAGAATGCCATATGCAATACATGTACGCGTTCATGAACGCGTTCACCGTTGAGGTCATTTCATGAGACAATTCAACATACTCTACCTATACATATTATCATGGATGTGACAAATGCAAAGGCGAAGAATCCTAGAATACCTTCGGATTTTATAAACAACATCATAGACTATTGATATGATAGAAATGGCAAATATGAAACATGGAAAGGAAAAACCTTTCTAACCTTTAACGAGGATGTTATGATTTATCAAGTAGTAAGCTCCGGTCTTCGTCTTCTGTGGTCTTCGTTTCGATTATCTAAAACTATCCTAGTCTGAGGTTGTAGAGTAAACTTATCAAGGATTGTGTTTTTGTCAACTAAACTTGACAACTGACTTGAGATAACAATATCAGTGGGTTCAACCGAGCAATGCTCTAACGAAACCATGATATAATATTCAAACTCAGAACAACAGTATATCGAATCTACACAACATAAGTGTGAATCACCATCTCGATTATATTTAGCACATACAAGTACGTACCAATCAATCTGACAGAGTTAAACAAGGTAAGTCGAGACACAATACTGTGATGGATTAAATCTCGTAATACTACCGAGACAACATCACAACTACTATTATCCAACTCGCAGGTTTTAGGAAAAACTTTATATCACTTAGAGACGGAGAAAAAAAAAAGCTCTAAGCAATATAGAATGTCATAACTACAACAACAATACCGCAAGTGATAAAGTGGAGTTAAATCTTAAGATATACTGATTACAAGTGATCAAGTCATAACGTAAAGCTCAAGCATTAAGTTATGTTTTTGTCTTTTGTAGCACAAGTGTAAAAGATAATGGAATCGCGTTATTTAGATTCACTAACTTCTTGAATGTGAAGTTCGATGTCTTCGTTTGCTCTTTAATCTTCTTCAACTCTTCAAATAATGATTCTAAATCCTACCAAAATCTTCCACAACCTAAAGCTAACTTAATGAAGTCTTTACCTAATGTGTGTTGTAAGCGGTCGAGTTTTGATCACTAAATTTGAAAACTAATCTTGACATGCCAACACTTAGTGAGGTTGACCGAGCCATGCTCGAACAAAGACTGCATTTGCAGACTATGTTCTTAACCTCATTAGCAGTTGGAACATGAGTAAGAAAAGCATTATCAGAATCAGAAATACAAGGTACTAGATTTTCAAACAAAGAATCAACATCAGGGGGATTGGTTGATTTGGTAATTTTACTAAAGTGTTCTCTAAGTTCTTGTGATATATCTTTTATGTTATCTAGCGAAGTTCCCATGTTATTCTGAATACAGTCTATTTGTGTTCTTTCTTCCTAAATTTCACTTTATCATGGAAACACCTAGTATTTCTACCATCAAATTTGAGTACATTCTCCTTAGCTCTCTGCATATAAAAATCTTGTTGGATATATTAGTGAGTAAGTGTATTCTGCAAATCTTTGATTCTATCATCATTGACACCATGATACGTTTGATCTTTGTACTCTTGATGACTAGAGTTATTAAGGCAGAATCCAATATAACAGTAGACGAAAATAGAGAACACAAGAACAAATACGAAGAAAGGTATCTTATCTAGATTGTAAACAAGAAAACTATTACAATTCTTTATTTGACGCTCATAATCTTTCTAAATAGTTGAAACCCTAAATTGTTTGCTAAGCTTGATTTTGTAACACCTCTGGTGATTACCTCACAAGCTTCCTCTCTAGGTTCTCAAACGAGAAATCAGAGTGACTAAAAATCTCTCTCGAGAAATCTGAGTGTCTTAGCTATGAACTAGACACCTCTATTTATAGTGGTATGGTTTCCCAAACCTCTTAGGAATATATTTCCTTATCTAGGCGTATTTCCTTATTTAAGAATACTACCTTGTCTAGGAATTCTTCCTTTAAAAGAATTCTTCTATGTTTAGAATTCCTTCTCTAAATAGACTTCTACCCTCAATTAGCTTGAGGTTAACTAAGTTCCTAAAGTGAGAAGGATACACCTGTATCACACCACTAGGGTTATTACTTAGAAGAACAGAAAGCTTATCTTGAGTGACTCCGATCTAAGTTTGAATATTTCCAAACTCCCTCATGTTCCAGTCCTTTAGCACATATTCGACATTCTGCAAAGATTTTATTAGTTGAAAAGCATGTGAACCATGATTAATTGTTTTCCAATTCTCACTAATTATTTCTCTGCATGTGCTATTCAGAAACCAACATCTATTAAACCTATAAGGTATTTTAGTGTCATTCATATCTCTATCAGAGATAAGAAGGATATGATTGTGGTCACTTCCCGTAGCTAGTAAGTGATATACCATACAATTAGGGTATTTATTGAACCAGTCCCCGTTACCTAGTCCTCTATCTAACCTCTCCAAAATAAGACTGTTTTTATCCCTTCTATTACACCAAGTTTAAGGATTCCCTACAAAAGGTATATCAACTAGTCCTAGACTATCTAGTTGATTATTAACACTTTCCAATTCCACTTGACTAGGCATATTACCACCTAATTTATCTTGTCTACTAGTAATGAAATTCAGGTCTCCAATTATCACCCAAGAACCTCTAAATCTACCAGTTAGGGAGTTTAGGTAATTCCACTGATTGTCAATACCAGTCCTATTCAATGCTCCATACATACAAATAAGCAAAGTTTTATCAGTCCTAGCATCAAAACTAACTTGGCAGACAATGAAATTTTGCATGTATTCGACAATATCTAGAAAAAAAAGTCATCTTCCAGAGTAAAAACAACCCTCCAGATGATCCTACAGGATTCGCACAGGAATAATTTGGGTAGTTGTATTGCCTAGCATATCTAATCATTTTCTTATCCTGATTTTTTGTCTCAACTAAGAATATAATGTCTGGGTCATGTGATCTTACTAGATCTCTCAAATGGTACCTAGTATGTTTATTACCAAACCCCTGCACAATCCAAGCTAGAACTTTCATATCCCAGAAATCAGATAATACTTCTTAGCCACTAAAACAGAAAACTGTATCTTATCTAGAGAAGAAAAATTGATTGAAAACAATGATGAATTTGCAGCAAATAAAAAACAAAACCAGGATTTAACTCTTCCTAATTTTGCAGAAAATAAATTAAATTTGATTTTAGTAAGAAATTTTAACAAAGATGCATACCTCCTTTGATTCCTTTGATAGATTAATCCACCAGCAACCATCTCTGAGCTAGAACCTTTACAATTCCCAGCTTCTGGCCGCAAATCTTTTCCATCTCCCTGTTTTACCTAGGAAAACAATGTACTGCAAAAGAGTACTTTTAAGTTCGAGAGATCAAAATCGAACAAATCTAGCCTAAACCAAGACAATGGTCGTTCCAGACTTGCTTCGGTCACAGATGAGGAGATAGGGTTGGTCTTAGGGAGAGAGGCAGAGAAAGAGTGAGATCAGGTATTTCTGGTTGAAAAATGGTAATGTGTATGGTTTCTGAATAACTTAGGAAGATTATGGTTGTCGAAGACAACTTGGTTTTCCTTCTGGTTTCGCAAGGATTTCTCAATTGAATTCAGGTTTTGCTCGAAAATGAAAGATGAATCAAGATGAACTGAAAATGAGATAGGTTGTGATGAGTTGTCCCTTGGAAACAGATGAAGTCATCTACTTATAGTATGTTCAGAAATATACTGATCTCTTGTTAATCGTGGAGAAAAATGGTAAAGTGGAGATAGTGGAATGATGGAGTTACTCCCGTACAGATAGCTTAACCGCCGGTCATGCCCACTTCCCATTACCCAAATATTTCCCGCAAGTATAACTTCTTTCTAAGTGGGTGTCACGCCACAATTGACGTAGATCGCCAGACCAAAACCCTAATGTACCCCCCCCCCCCCCATTTGTGACGCGTTTTGACATCTCTGTTGAACGATGTATATGACTCATTGTTCGAGTAAGTTCGTATTGACTTTGTTGACCTTTCCATCGCCGGATGTTGGGTCTTTAGTGATACTTATTATAAGAATGTGAGATGACTTTCGTGTTGGAGAATATGGATAATTAGGAAATATCTCAAACATGTGTTTGGCTAAAGTAGTATTGTAATGAGACGACTTCTATTACATTAACATGGAAGGTAAGCAGAAAAGATTACGAGAACAGGTTTGGTTATAGATGGCCAAAGCATGCCATAGGCTGCGCTGCCTGTAAGTTTAATCTGACCAAGTGGCCAGGTTATGACATAGTCCAAAATCAGGTTCAACCAAGTACTCAGAGACATCACAGATTATCGTCATGACTTAGGTGAGGCTTGGCTTAGTGGCCAGAGATGGCCAGTGCCGTCCCTAGGATGGTTTGGCCTAGTGGCCAAAGAGGGTGGCTAGCGCCATCCAAGATAGGTTGGCCTAGTGGCGTAGGAGATGGCCAGTGCCATCCCAAGATAATTTGGCCTAGTGGCCTAAGGGGATGGCCAGTGCCATCCAAGAAGGTTTGGCCTAGCGGCCTTGGGAAATGGCCAACGCCATCCATGGTGATTTGGCCTAGTGGCCTAGTATTAGCCCTGACACAAGTGGCTTAGCAAATGTAGCTTCATTAGTCTGACAAGGAAGCGACATTAGGCAAAGACAAGGAAGGCCATTTGACATGCATATGACATTGATTGGTCAATGTCAAGTGTCCGAGGATTTGGAGTTGGCCCAGCTCAAGTAAGCAATCAAGGACATGGAAAAGGTCAAGAGAGTGACCTTGGCATTAGGCCAAAGCTTGGCCAAGGCTTTGGTAATGCATGAGAGGCAATGAAGCTTCAGGCTTGTGGGCCAAAGATATGCATCAAGTTAGAAGGTTAAAATGCATGTATGCACGCTGGTTGTTGCGTCCAAAAGAGTGTGATACATGGCCTTGACAGAAATGGCGCAACATGGCTTGGAAATGGCCCATATGAGCGGTTAGAAGTCAGTTATGGCTTGGACTTGCGTGGCGGAGCATGAGGACAAGATGAAACGGTTATGAAGTAAGTTTATGACTGTGTTTGACCCTGAGAATCATCAAGGACAAGTGTAGCAACATTAGGCCAGCAACACATAGGCCAAACAGTTGCAGGATGCACTTTTGACGGTT
Organism: Papaver nudicaule; assembly: GCA_023529015.1. Classification (NCBI taxonomy): domain Eukaryota; kingdom Viridiplantae; phylum Streptophyta; class Magnoliopsida; order Ranunculales; family Papaveraceae; genus Papaver; species Papaver nudicaule. Next base: position 2,239 of record JAJJMA010273670.1, on the reverse strand, counting down.
ACAAGAACTACCTATGGACACTTGGCTGTCCATGGCTTGTGCAGCGGTTGCACACAGTTTTGGTCGGTTTTCTACTGTATAGATGAGTGTAAAGCTTTGTAAATCAGTAGGAAAATAGAGAGGGAACTGTAGGGGAAGATCCCATAGGCTTAGGCAGAGTTTTTAGGCCATTGTAGGGAGTTTGACATCACTTGGTGTTGATGGTGGTTTTTTGCAAGGAGGTCGCAAGAGTAATTTTGCACTAATTTCTGCATTTTGGCGTCGTCAGGCGAATAGATCAAGGCAAGGTATGAATTTATTTATGGTAGGGATAAGAGAATTGGTTGTTATGGCCCTAGGCTACACGACCACTGGCCTACACGCATCCCTAGCCTACATGCATCCTAGCCTTGCTCACGCGCTAGCCTTGCTTGCGCACTAGCCTTGCTTGCATACTAGCCATGCTTGCGTCCTAGCGTTGCTCACGCGCTAGCCTTGCTTGCATCCTAGTCCACACGCATCTCATCCAGCCCACATCCCATCCTGGGTGCGTCCTATCTAGCCTAGCCTATACACGCATCCCAGCCTTGCATACATCCCAGCCTTGCTCAAGCGCTAGCGTTGCATACATCCCAGCCTTGCTCACGCGCTAGCCTTGCATGCGTCCTAGCCTTGCATGCGTCTTAGCCCATGCATCCTAGCCCATGTGTCCTAGCCCACGTGTCCTGGCCTTACACGCATCCTAGCTTGCTCATGACCTAGCTTGCCCACGGCCCATCCTTGCACGCATCTCAGCCATGCTTGCATACTAGCCTTGCTCGCATCCGGACCCCACTTTTATAAGTCGGCTGTAAAACACTACCATGGCCCACTTTTATCACACGGCCATAGCTTGAGGGTCCCACTTCTTAATCTTTGAGCTACCTCTACTTATGGGTCCCACTAATCCAAGTCCTAGTTGGTTATGGTCTTTATTGAATCCATGATATTCTAGTTTCCTAATCAAATTCGGAAATCTGACAGATTACGAATTACTTCAAAGAACGATTGACACGGTCTAATACGTAAGGATTCAGAAGAAACTTCCTTCATGAAAGTTGTTCATCAACGAGTTTCCCATGACATATTAAAATTTCATAATTTTAGAAAATATAGGCTGGCCTGGGCGATTTTTAGAGTAAGTGACGTGCAAACTGTCTAGAAATCTGAATATGACGCAATGTTATGGTTCATCCCTATACATCCTATAGCCAACTTCCTAATAAGATTATTATGATATGTAATATAGATTATTATCATTCATGTGTCCTATCTTTAGGTCTTGAATTGGAAATGCTCATGCATTATTGGTTATGGCTACGTTGTGTTAGCATAACTCGCCTTTTCTCCTGATTATAGACTTGCTTCTATAATCAGTGCTACATTTCTTAATCATGGCTCATACCTATGACTTATATTATTTTGGACATTCATATGTCTCTATTACTCAGAGAATAGGTGCATTATATGGCACAAGCCAATTTCTCATATTTATGGCATACAGAAAGTCGTTTCTACTTGACTATTGCCACAGAGGGTTGCTGAAATCCCCTTAGTCTAAATAGTGATTGCATAGCTCAATCCTTAGGATATTCTCATTGGTTTAAATGGTGATTTCCCGGCTCAATCCTTAGACCAAACCTAAAAGATATACACAAGCTTATCTGTTAGAGCATTGCTCAGTTGAACCCACTGATATTGCTATCTCAAGTCAGTTGTCAAGTTTATGAGACAAAAACACAATCCTTGATAAGTTTACTCCACAACCTCGGACTAGGATAGTTTTAGGTAATCGAGATGAAGACTGATGAAAACAAAGACCGAAGCTTACTAATTGATAAATCATAACGTCCTCGCTAAAGGTTAGAAAGGTTTTTCCTTTCCGTATCGTATTTACCATTCTATCATACCAATAGTCTATGATGTTGTTTATATGATCCGAAGGTATTCTAGGATTTCCGCCTTTGCATTTGTCACACTTGTGATAATATGTATAGGTAGAGTATCTTGAATTGTCTCTTGAAAAAGACCACAATTGTGAACGCGTTCATGTGATTGTATGGCATTTCAGAGAACGAGCAAAAGTCTGTATGAACGCGTTCATGAACGTGTACATACAAGTTCCTGAATTCTCCTGAACTCTATTTGACTACTCTATGAACGTTCATGAACGCGTACATATAAGCCATGAGAAAACTTTCAAACTTTCATATTATTGAAG
>JAJJMA010273656.1:0-28573 GCA_023529015.1 Papaver nudicaule | reverse complement strand
TTGACAACCAACTTGACATACCAACGCTAGTGGGTTTCACCGGACAATGCCCTAACAGTCATAACTTCAACACAAATATCGCAAGCGATAAAGTGGAGTTATCTTAAGACACACTGATCACAAGTGATCAAGTCATAACGTAAAGCTCAAGAAGAGAGTTATGTTTTTGTCTTTTGTAGCACAAGTGTAAAAGATAATGGAATCGCGTTATTTAGATTCACTAACCTCTTGAATGATGAACCCAGATGTCTTCGTTTGATCTTCAGTCTTCCTTCAACTCTTCAAGTAGTGATTCCAAATCCTACCAAAATCTTTTACAACCTAAAGCTAACTCACTCATGACTTTACCTAATATGTATTATTTAGCGGTCGAGTTTTGATCACTAAATTTGACAACTAAGCTTGACATCCCAACACTTAGTGAGGTTGACCGAGCCATGCTCTAACAATCTCCCCCTTTGTCAATTTTAGTGACAAAAACTCTATACATAGATGAACGAGAAATTTCAAACCTAAGTTCTACGCTTCGAGTTCTTTTACTTAGCTTGACAGCACACCAATGGCACCTGCAAAATATGTCAGTCTGCAAACAAGATATGTACTATTGAAAAACCAAATGATAACCAATACACTTACTCCCCCTGAATGTAAGCTCGGATGTCTATCAAGTCCGACGTATTGTTATCAACTGTAGCACAACGTGAAAGTCTACAGTGTTAGTAACATCTAGTGTTACTCCCCCTTAGTTAATGCTTTCATTCATTTTTCAATATACGCACAGGCATTTTTCTCCCCATATGACACTGCTAACTGTCAAAGACCAAGCACTGAACGAGTCAAGCTATCAACATTTCTCCCCCTTTTTGTCAAAAAAATTGACAAACGGTCTCGAAAATATTTGGGTTCGAGATAAGTACTCAAGTTCAGAGAACTCGATTCAACATATAAGAATGATTGCATTCATAAGGGTCAGTATTTCGACAAGTTACACAAAATATATATATAATAATCAGCACAAGTATCCTGTCAGGAAATATAAAAGATATAAGCAAATATGAGTTATATTCCCTGTATATTCCACAACCATGCTTCCCTAAAGATATTTTTCTATTAAGCGCAAGTTCACAAAAGAACTCTCCCCCGTTAGTTGTCATTCCCTCAGATATGAGAACAACAGAATAGTCTTTGCCAGAAAAAGACTAAGATCTGGTTTTGGATTTTCGAACACGTCCGTAGTCTTACTAGATTATACCAAAACCACTGATTTATGCGTATACTATAAATCTTAGTCATAAGACACAAAAAGATCCAATAGTATTGTGACTAGCATAAAATCAATCTCCTCCTTACATAGTTACACTTATACCTGCGTACAAAGTCATTAGTACAAACATAACAACCACAAGCATAAGGAGGCCATGATATCAAATTATTAAACAATTATAGATCGGCTCCATAGGAGATAACATAATTATGTTGATAACCTGCAACAAATATTCGTTAATAGATTGGAAATATTACATCAAAATGTTACATTCGAAACTCGAATAATATTTTAGTTTTTCGATTTTCTACTTTTTATATTTCGAATAAAAACATAATCGAAACTCACGCATATTTTTGTTATTTTCGTGTATATCAAAATAAAATAACAAACAATCATTATATGTTTTTATCTCAGAATTCTCGTATGTTCCCAGATTAGAATATCCATGTTTCACAACCAAGACAATATTAAGGCAAATATTTCTTAGAGGGAAACATATTCAAATCCAATGACTCTCGAATAGTCAAGGATGACCAAGTGAGTCAAAGGAAGCATCAAGCATTGAGTATGGAAGGAAATACATCAAACATGACCAAAATCACGTTTTCCATGTTTAGGTTTCGATACCTATCATTTATGTTTGTTAGAATTCGGAACCTACTTTTCGTCGGCAAATACGTATATTGTTTTGTACATAACTTCTTCATTCTGTATCAGAATCAGGTGATTCTTGGCTCAATTGAATCCTCTATTCAAGGGCTGTACATTGAAGACAAGTATTATTGCCAACTACTTAACCATTATTCCTTCAAGCATTTACCTTGTAATTTAAAACCTCAGTCATAAAATATATTTCACAGAAACAGAAATGCAAGAACAAATTAAATCGAAATACTCACAGTAACTTCATGGAATCTCTTCATGGAATATTCAACATATTATGTGCTCAGTCACATGTGTTACCTCACCATTCAGGACCACAATTGGTGAGGATGCACATACCAACACAATCAAGTTGCGTTTACATGAGCATTTTCTGGCTCACAACATGTGACAGTACTAGAACCATTTGAACTAATGGATTTATCAGTATTTATAGGTTCTTGCTTAGCACACTTCTTTCGAGATTTTCGATACCTGTTTTTTGGCTTTGATTTAGAAACCTGGTTGTCATGAAGATCAGAGCTAGAGGATCCTCCTGAGTTGCTCATAAAAACTTCCATTCTTTCCATAAACTTCTTCATTGCCTGAAAGGTATTCCTCATCTCATCATCATTCATCTTTGTAGTCGAAATATTCTTGGACAATCCGGGAATAGTATTTCGATCCTTGGGTAACCATTTAGACATGGGTTTTGCAAGCACTGGTCTTTCTTTTCTACCAAACCATGTAGAATTTGAAGAAGAATTATTTGAACAGTTGACCTTCTGGTTAACAAAAGAGTCGTTCTTTCTCCAAGATGATGCATCAGATCTTGTATGCGCTCTAGTAAAATCTCTGTTATAATATTGACGATTATAAACGGGATTCAACGAGCGATAATAACGATCTGAATTACCGAAGGAAGCTGAAATATGTCTTTTATGAAATCTGCATCCTCTTTGCAAGTGACCTTTATTTTCACAATAAAAACAACATTTAGCGGCACAAGGAATGTGATGCACATTTTTATGTTGTTGGGGTACCTCTTGTGATGGAGCTTGTTGAAATCTATTATTTTCATCTTTGACACAGTGCTGAGAATCTTTAATATCAGAAGAAGTTGTCTCATTGATAATTTCCCTTGTATCATCCAGTTGGACATAATTTTTAGCTTTAACAGACTTTTTCTCATTGTTAGAAGCATCTATTCCCTTATAGATCAATCCTCGTGTATCGCAAATTTTTTTATTTGCAACCAACTTTGATTTTAATTTGCTTGAGCTTTCTTTTTCTTTTTCCAACCTTTTGATTTTTTCAAGTGAAGCATCAAGATCTTTCTTCAATTGATCTTCTCGAGAATGACTACTATTTGCTTTGTATTCAAGACACAATATATGCTGAGACACTTAGCAAGTGATTCTCTAAGTCTTTCACATTCAGTAGTCATTAAACATGTAGTTTCGTCACGATCTTGGATCGTTTTTCGAAACAATGTTTCTTTCTCGAGTTCATCACTGATATGAGGATTCTTTAACAAAACAACCTCTTTTCCAGCAATCTGATTTTCTCACGACCTGTAGCTATCTCTGTCTTCAAGGAATCTTCATGGCGGACACTATTGCTTAGTTTCTCTTTAAATACCTGTATCTGCACAGAAAAAAGTTCCAACTCGCTACGAAGTTGATTGCATTCAGTGGTTTGCAACTCAAACTTTTTCAAGTAATTCTTTTCTCTTTCAACTAATGAATCAACATCATTTTCAGTAGTTAAGTATTCAATCTTATCATTAAAAACTTGTGAAATGTTGTCTGGGTCCCTTTTTGATTCTTTCAATCTTTTACCTTTACCCATTTCTTATAGGATGAATCGAGCCAAACACGGATTGTTAGATCTTAAGGTGTTTGCCTGCTCTAACACTAGTGGAAAATGGCCTCACTGAGACACAACATAAGTGTCGTTTAGAGGCTAACTGAGGCACTTACTAGTGTCGGACGAAGTGCCTCAGAAAGTCCGCCTCAGTTTGGTAGGGCACTTGTAAGTGCCGCTGTATAAATTTCAAACCGAGACACTTATGATGTGTCTCAGTGCGCGACACATCATAAATGTCGTTGTACATATTTTATATTATAAAAAAAATTAGAAATTCAGCTGAATTCTAAAGCTGATTCAACTGAATTCTAAACCAAAAACAATTTCAAATTCCAAAAAAAAAAAAAAAAAATGATATTGAACAAACTTTATATTAAAAAAATGAATTCAGTTTACAATTACAAGTTGAAATAAAATATAAGTCAAAAGAAAAAAATTGAAAACTCTCACACAGTTCAAAATGTTAACACTGAAAGCTTCTACAACTTGAGTTACAATCATCAAAATGGCATATTGCCTCCACAACTTCATTATCCGCAAGACTTCACCATTTATTCCTTCATTTGCTGCCTTCACCATTTATGCCTTCACTTGCTTCTAATTAGGACTTGAACAAAGAAAGAGAATGGGAAATCAATTTAGGAACTGAATTTAATATAGTCAATTTCACTCTCCTGAACTGTAACTAACACTAACTGAAGGTGGTAATTTCAGGCAAGATTTTGATTTACCTGAACAAGCCTTGCCTTTCACTTTTATCCAAAATGACACAATGCAAGAACCTGCGGCAAAGAAAGTAGACATATAAACAACCCATAGATATGCCTTGTACATACATGAAAAAGACATAACTTTGTGGGAGAATGGACAATACCTCTCGGAAGAAGGTGATTGGATGCTGGCCAAGAGAATGAGGATTTCCTATGTTGCAGTATAGTATCTGGACAACAAGTTGGCTATGTCAGCTATAGAGATTCTTCAGCAAATGCAAAGGATGGAGATAGGAAATAAACCAAATTAGAACCCACGACACCTAAATGCATCAGGTCTCACATTTTTCGTAAGCTCGAGACTCTGGATAGTTGTGTTACTGACATACCAATTTTGGTCGACAAAATACTGGTATGACGTGCACAAGATTGTATATAAGATAATGACTTCGTTACGTCATAATAATGCCCATATGAATATCAATTGCAGAACCTGCACAAGTTTGTATCTAAAGATAATGATTTTGTTATCTCATAATGAAGCAAGTAATAATGCCCTATGTGAATACGAATTGCACAACCTCCTCTAAAATGCCCCCACATAAAACTAAGAGAAACATGATAAGCATAAATATGTTACAAAAAAGAGACATGTTTTTTCTTTGGAGAACATATGATATAATGTATTAGCAATTATACTGCCCCTCAGTCCAATATAGTTGGTCATATAGATACAACGCATTGAAACCCAAGCAACTACTCAGGCATAATGGGTATAGGTTTATCAAATGTGGTACCAAGAGCGTAGTTTAATGTATCTACTTGCCTGATCAAGCTTGTCAATGTAAACTTGCTGAAAGGAATGGGCACTGCAGAACTGATTGATCTCATGATGAATCTTATCGTAAATCCATGTCTCGCCATACTGTACGCGAGCAGAGTCTCGTACACATAGTCCTTACAAAGCCGATTAACAACCTGCAGAGGAAACAAGGAAACACATAAGAGAAACCTCCAACTGAGCAACGGCCAAAAATAACAGTTACCAGTAAATGCTTCACAGGATTCACGGAGATTAAAAAACAGTTGATGTTCAATGGTTTACCTCGATCTTTTCTAAGTGGATCATCATACCACCTTTCGTACCACATGGGATATCCTTTACCTGCACAATTGGGGAAAAAATAAATATATATGATCTAATTCCATTCTTAGATTTCACTTATAACTAATCTTTGCCAGCGACATACAAATAAAAATAAAAATCACCAATGCGCAACTTGAGATTCATGGATTATTGATGGATTTGTAAAGTCTTCACCAGCTTACCTCAACCCAAGCACTATACAACTATGACTGGTGAGTCACACACGCCACTTATCTGACTAATACACCTCATCTTATATCACTCAACTCAAGTCGCAAAACGGCTAAACATCCAGGGATAAAAGTTTCTTGCTGACAGTTTATTCACCAAGATTAGGTATGATTCAGAATATCCGATTCCATCCCTTCAGGTGTTAAAGCACAGAGGACGTTTACCTGATCTATCTAAAGGGTCACTCAGATGGGCTCAAATTGAGTTACCAATGGCATCTTAATATGAAAACCTGGGGAACTCAGATAAATTTGTGTTGGGAAATTTATACTCTTGCAACCACAGTGTGTGCAATGCAAGTGAAATTCAATATTACACAACATTACATACTCTTGAAAATGATCTAAACATGTGTACCGCTACCAACTATCTTGCAGTTGCTCACCTGTTGGGATCCAACCTTAAACCTGAAAAACTCATTTTCACCTCCCGGCCATAGTTGAATATTATTCACCACCACCACCAGCACCGAAACCCACTTCTTGTTCTTCTTTTTATTCTCCTTCTCCTCCTCTTCTCTGTAAAACATTCATGCCCCCATAAAAAAATCAAAGAGAATTTAATTTCAACAAAGAATTCGTACAAAAATAGGGAATTATTTTGTGTCTATAGCACCAAAATCTTTGAGAGTAAAATTGAACCCTTTGTAACAATTGAACTAGAATACCCTAAAATCCAATCTATAAGTTCAGATTTTGAATTGTAAGTTCAATAATCCTGTTAATAGTGACTTTTCCACATAAAGATTGAAGCTTTTTATGTCTATATCACCGAAATCATTTTAAAGAAAAAATCTCCCAATCAAAGTCAAATTCAACCAGATGCTATTCAAACTATAAAACCACCCAAACAAGAATTCAAAATTGAAATTCAAGGGTATGACCTAAAAGATACAACAGGGCCAACTTCTTCACAGATTTGTACAAGTTGTTCTTCAGTTGCATCATATGGTATATTCCCAACTGCAAATTCAACAACAAAAACAGAAATTCAACAATCAATTCGATCTAGTAACTACACAACAAATTGATGAGCAACAAAATCTGAGTTTTTTCATAAATAGAAAAAAAAAAGAGGGAGACGAACCAAAAACGCAGTGGTGCTGAGAATTGCTAGCAGCCATTATTTTAGTATACAAATTATTAAGTTACAGAAACAAAATCAAAAGAGTTACGAAACCCTAACCAACTCAAAAATCAATAAATAACAATGAGAAAGATGGGGGGAATTCAGACCTTAACTTTACCTTCTGAATCTAAAGAACTGAAACCCTAAGAAAAAAATGATATAGAATAAGATTGATTGAAGAAGAAACGATGTATAGGTTAAATCGAAATCTAAAGTGATACGTTTTTTCTTCGATTGATAATCGTAGTTCTTACTTCTTCAAAGGAAATAGCTAGGGCTTTCTGAAGAAAGAGAAAGAAGAAAAAGAAAATGGATCGAAGAGGAAAACAAGACGCGATGATAAGATTTACACCAAAAATCATCGTAGTCGTTGATAAATTAAGCCCCATCCCGAGATGACAGCAAATCAGGTAAACGTTACTTTATAAGTGTCTCAGTATGGTCAACGCGACAAAGGCACTTTGACCCTAGTCACCCACACATCAGTAAGTATCGTTTAACAATTTTACTGTTTCACCAGCACAGCGGCACATATGATGTGTTGCTCACACAATGACATGTACTAAGTGTCTTAGTGCAGTGTCTCAGTCCGGCCATTTTCCACTAGTGTAATAGCAATTGAAAAGACGAGGGTACCGAGTACACCACCAATCTTTTATTTTAGTCCACCTATAAGTCAAACCTTGAACGGTTCATGTACTCAAGAACTCAAGAACAAGATCTCCTTCAGATCTGATTAATTCACACAAGGGAGTCAATACAAGAATCCGAAAGGCTATGTCAACAATCAAGTACGATACTTTAATTATAGATGATAAATCAAATATAACGCGGAAATAAAGTAAAGTACACACAAGATTTTTGTTAACGAGGAAACTACAAACTCGTAGAAAAACCCCGGGACCTCATCCAGTTTGAATACTCTTAAGAATTAAGCCGCCAACACACCTACTCTCAGACTTCGGACTAGCTGGTGCTGACAATATGACCCTAATACGACTATTAGTCACAAAGATTTCCCCTCAATATTCCTACGCCTCCAACCACAACAAGGTGGTCACGCACATGTACTCCCTTACAGAAACATACGTCCTTTACTGTCTTACGTAATAGTTTCCTCACATCCCGTCGCGAGGACTATCGCTACCCGACCTCCAATCGGACGATTACAACCTTATGGAAAACAACCAAATAGCGCCAGGTCAAATCGCTATATGATATCCTTGGTAACTAACCGATATTTCACCGAAGTCGTTTCACACCAAGAGCGAGAATATTGAGTTTACTTAGGCAATAAACACCTCGACATATCGATCAAGGTTTCAAAACCTAAACTCCCGAAAGAGCAACCTTGTCGTCCCAGTTGGAATCAAGCAGATAGTTGTAGCAAGTACGATATGATATGACCTTGAAAAATAGTGTACCTGGAAAGAACAAATCTAATAACAACAATCTTGATTCCACTCAATATCTATAGTTTAGGCACATAAATCGAAAGCAACTTGCTGACAAATCCAGGTTAATAGATAAAGAGTATGTTCTAATCACAACGATCATGAGTGGCCTTATTACAGAAGAGAAGGACCATAGAATAAACAAGATCGTAAGGTTTGATAGACATGATAGAACAGAACACAAGTATAATATAATAAAAAAGACTAGTAAAACATAAACTAGTTTCCCGCAGAAGTACTTCTAGGCTTCTCGATCCCTAGAGAAGACTTTCAGGCAATTCTAGAACAAGAGCAAAAGCTCAAAGGTAACTGAAAAGAAAAGCAGCAGACACAAGCTATCGATTCCGAAGAAGAGGTTTGTAGAGGGATAAAGCTTTCAGGAGAGATAGCACTCCTATTTCTATTGACTAAGGCTTAGCTTTGAAATGAGGCTAACTTAATTTCGGAAATTCATTAAAGCACATTTCCATATTAGTTCCGAAATTCCTCACTTAGACTCATAGCATATAATGACATCTAATACTATGGCATTTTACATTAAAGAAATATATAATTTATAAATGGAAATATATTTTCAATAAATGTTTGGCCAATAGTAAACAAAGCACATAATACTCATAAGGTATATTTGGATATTTCATTAATTCGAAATATGGTGCTTACCAAATATGCTCCCAGGGAAAAAGCTCAATTTGAAACGTGTCCTTTAGTTTCGAAAATCTCCTTAAGGTATTATTACTTCAAAATGTCGTCATCAGCTTTAATAATGTCGACATCACTTCCTAGGCTTTGCTGGACGGGCCAGAACGATCCTAGGTGGAAGTGGGATCTGGTCCAACGTGGTTCAACGTTCCGCATAGACGTATCCTTACAGACGTGGACAAGCCTTGTGTGTTAAGATTAAGTGAATACGTAGGTTCAAGAGACATTCTGAATCTTGCTTAAAGATATACCATGGAAGTACAGTGCATGATTCAAACGAGCAATAATAAACTGTTGAATCTCCTGAATTCTTGATTCCAATGTAGATGATCACGTTAATGATATCCAAGAATTCAAATCAAAACATCAAATGAATAATCAAATGAATATTTGATCAAGTAGTAAAATCGTACGAAGAACTAATCTCGTACAGTATTGATCAGAAATCATGTGTCTACTAACTAGAGCGACTAACCATATTTCTGATGATGATTCAAACAACTTAGTTGTACATTGGAGATGAACTAATTCAAACTTCAAACTGAGAATATCAAACTCATTAATTCGTTGAAGCACAAATCAAAATGATAGAGTTTGAACTTCGAAAATACGCATTCTGAGTAACCATATTAAGGTTTCAAAACCTACATACTGTTTGGCAGAAACCAGATTAAGGTTTCGAAATCTAAAGTTCATTATATGACCAGAACCAAATTATGGTTCCCAAATCAAGTTTCCATATAGCGAAACCAAAGTAAGGTTTCGAAATCTAGATTATGTTTAACAAAACCTTGGTTAAGGTTTCGAAACAAGAAACACATATTGGATTTATCACAAATGTTTGGTGTCGAACTTGAGAGTCTATGTGGTCAAACACCGTTTCAGCATCACACCTTTTAGCCTTGACGCACAGGCTATATTTCCCGGTTCACATAAACCTTTAGGAAACCCCTGGGTCTTTTCGACCTTTTAGAACTCACATGGTTAAGATTCATTGATCTTGATTCTCAAGTCACTGTTAGCCAGCAAACATAGTTTCAAACTCATGCTGTCTCATTGGTCACAATATTTAAGTTTCAGACCAATAGCTCACGGATACGAAAACCATATTATGGTTTCGAAATCAACGTTTAGTTTTACCAAAACCGACATTGAGGTTTCGAACATTGAAAATCCATAAGATGGGATAACAAGAATATGGATTCGGAATCCAGAAATTTAATATGGCATACAAGATGTTCATATACGAAATCAAGTAAATGATTCAGAACTTCAGTATTCAGAGCCAAACCAAGACGTGGCATTCGATGCTCAGAACATCAGTATATCGAGTCTACACCACATAAGTGTCAGTCACGATCTCACTTATATTTAGCTCATACAAGTATTTGCTAATCAATCCGACAGAGTCAGACTAGGTAAGTAGAGACACAATAGTGTGATGGATTAAATCTCGTAGTACTACCGAGACAACATCACACTGCTATATCCAACTCGAAGGTTTTAGGAAAAACCTTATATTACTTAGAGACGGAGAAGAAAAGAAAGCTCTAAGCAATATTGGAACGTCATAACTTCAACACAAATATCGCAAGCGATAAAGTGGAGTTGTTTTAAGACACAACGATCACAAGTGATCAAGTCATAACGTAAAGCTCAAGAAAAGAGTTATGTTTTTGTCTTTAGTAGCACACGTGTAAAAGATAATGGAATCGTGTTATTTAGATTCACTAACCTCTTGAATGATGAAGCTGGATGTCTTTGTTTGGTCTTCAGTCTTCCTTAAACTCTTCAAGTAGTGATTCTAAATCCTACCAAAATCTTCCACAACCTAAAGTTAACTCACTCATGACTTTACCTAATGTGTGTTGTTTAGCGGTCGAGTTTTGATCACTAAATTTGACAACTAAGCTTGACATACCAACACTTAGTGAGGTTGACCGAGCCATGCTCTAACATCAACGAGAAAGAGGCCGCTCAAGGTAAGGACCCTGTTCAGTCCCTAGTAGTCGTCGTTTAAGGGTTGTTCATCCAGCGCGATGGCTAACGAGTGTGTTTCCTTCGTCGTTGCAGGAGAGGCTGAACCTGAAGTTCCGTCTCCGACCCGACAGAAGAAGAGCCGCGCGTCCTTTCCTCTATTTGTGAAGCACTGGGCTCCCAAGAAGGTAGATGATCAATGGCAGCTCCCGGACTGTGGCAAACATTCAAAATTCTTGCAGCTAGCCGCGTTCCTCCTCTTCTGGTTAAGCCATGATGTATTCGAGTTTAGTCCCAGGAACACTGTCAAAGAGGAGCTAATGCCCGACTGTTCTGATGGCGCAAGGTATTTCTTTTCCCCTTGATCCTATGTTTTTAGGTGGATTATATCGCCATTTGGATCTCCTCGTGATCGATATTCAGAGAGCCATTGGCTTGTATGTTGTTGAGACTTTTGTTCCTGCGAGTTTTCTCCAAATGTGGTCTTGGGAGCGCTTCCCGGGTTTCTGCCCAGATCTTCAGCAACTTACTATCCATGGTCACGAGGAACAAGTTAATGAAGAAGGGGACGTGGTGAAGGTACCCATGGTATATTCGTTTCCGCGTGTTCGTCTGTACAAGAAGCGTTCGCCCAAATCATCCGATAGCATCTCCAAGCACATGGACGTTGAGTCAAAGTTCTATTTTTCTCCTTATACCGATGGTCGCGTTGGTCCAACTCCTTACACTTTTTATTCTAGGGATGGGGACATTCTTGATTCTAGAATAGTTCGTCAGGCTTGCGAGGTGGACTTCGTTCTTTCTGTGACTTCTGGTTACCTTCCTGGTTTTTATGGTGGTGTGTTTTCCATTCAAGCGTATAATTTTGATCGCGTGGTCCACCAAGCAGGTTTTGATCAGAGGGTTCCTCTGCCCCCATTGCGTCCTGCTAGTTCGGATGAGGAGATGGTTGAGAATCACTTTGATAGGTTTATTTATACGCATGAGGGCGCGCTTCGTTGTTGCGCTACTCCCTTTACAATCCGGTATCCCAATCCCGATCGCAACACCTGCGTTTCTGCTAATTGGCATGAATACTGGAAAGAGTTCTTAACTGGTTACTCTGTATGTGCGCTACCCCGAGCTTGACAAGCATGATATTTCTGTCATGCTTTGCTGCGGTCGCTTTGTGCTTGATAAGGGTATAGCGGGAGCGTATGGGCTTGTTCCTGGGACTAAGGGCCGCCCGTGGAATATTAATGAGACTGCTTGGGGTTCTTTTCCTCCTGATCCTGAGTCAGGCACTGGACAAAAATCTCGGAGGAAGGCCCCCATCTCCTCCTCAAAAGATGTTGGCGGACGTAAGCGATCGCATATTGTTGATGTTTCGAGGCCTACCCCTTCAACACCTGGTACAGGGGCGCTAAGTAACGGTTCTGTGATAAGCGACTGTTGTAAAATTCGTGTTGAGTCATACTTGGTTAATTACTTGGGCTTTTGTATTTATTTAGTTCTATGTTTGTGCGTAGCCTGACGACTCTCATGACCTTGGGCCGCGTAAGCGGCCTTTGGAGGAGTGCCTTAATATGCCCGAACATGAGTGGCGTAGGAAGGCTTTGATTGATAAATTGAATTGGGAGGCGGACATAGTCCCCATTCATCGATGTGTTGCGTCTCCCTCGTCTAACAAGTCTTGCACTAAACAGGCGCGCCATTCGACCACCTCTAAATGGAAGCGCCCCCTCCAAAACAGCGTCCTGCTCACTCGAGTAATCCAAGCTTTGTTGAGGAATTTGAGCGCCGCAACCAGGGAGTTGGTCCCAAGCCTGCTGACGTGATGAGGTTATCTTGCTTACAACCCTTGGTTTGCTCTGTTAGGCATGACAAGGCTAATCCTATGAACTCACCTTCTGCCATTTTTGGAATCTTTCAGTTCGTCAGTGTCGCAGAGAGTACGTCACATGGGTCCATCTTCTTCTGCTCAGATGCCTTCTGACCCAGGTGTGTATTAAATTATAACACGTGGTGTGCATTTATCGTTAATACATAAATATTGATAGCCACGTGTCAATCATAGAAGGTCGGGGCACGTCAGCAGAAGAGAAGACGAAGTACTTGATCCATCCCCACGCGTTTTATCTCATCACGAGGTGTGATGAAAACCGAAGGACATGATACGCCTAGCCTAGGAAGGCCTGCGCATGACAGACGCGTGTTAAAGTATTCACCTCCTCACTTTATACCGCGACAGAGGAAAAGGAGAATATGTCGATCACCCAGTGGATGAGAAAACGGTGAGAAGCAACCAAAGGGATAAGAACAAGTGCATCTAAGACATCAAAGAAGCAGCACAACGAAGATAAAACTCTCCAGAGAGTTGTCAGCCCATGAGTAGATAACTAAGGCGGTGTAAAGAACCCAGCTGTCAACGAAGACCATCAAGTAATAGAAGAATATAGTAAAGAGAATATGTCTCCAAAATATGCTATAAATACCCCTCTCCACAATGAAGGAAGGGGGAGAGATTTTAGGAGAGACAAGTTTTACAAGTCTCATAGTCCACTAAATGTCACTGTAGAGAAAGATCATATTAATAAACCGACAAGGTTTCTCCGAGGACGTAGGCACACAATGCGCTGAACCTCGTTACATAGTTGTTCTACTTATTATCTAACTTCAACCACGATGAATTCCTTAGACTTGTTAATCTCTAGTTAGATAACGTCGGGAATGAGGGTTCGCTGTAGGATTAGCTCATAATATGGGCATCATTGTTTGTGTAGCATAGATTTTAACCCTTACTTATTTCACTCCATTGAGGATTCAATGGATGAATAAACCTCGATACACGCTATTCCAAGGTCTAGGTAACCCTTGTTGATAACGTTCATCTTCAAGAACACATCCGAGGTGCTGAATGACTAAGGCTTTCCATGATCTAAGTTTAAATGGCTATAATCTTTATTTTAATTGTGGTATGATATGGGAAAATTAATATCAACAGTTTGGCGCTAGAAACATGGACCAGTGTCATTGTAAAATTCCACTAACCAAGTTTTCAGTGCATTTCATGATCTTTTGATATTATTCTGCATGTTTACTTACTAGCATAGTCGTCAGGTCATCCACTACATTTCAGGCCATCCAAACATCTTCTAGCCTTGTAAGTTTGGCAAAGTTCACCTTGAAAAATCAAATCTGATACCTTGGAGAACTCATACCACCCCTAGGTCTCAAAAGTGGTCCTGCAAAGGAAAAATTCTAAATGATCCGCAAATAATGGCGAAACACGGGCAGAAATCAGGTTGTCTATAAAAATAAAGCCTTTTTTGCACCGTAAAGTCTAGAAATGTCTTTTTACAGATTCTCTTGGTAGATACTTCTTGAAAATTTTCAGAATTACCCTTAAAAAAAAAACTCCAACACGTACGGATGTACGAGGTATCATCTCTTTTTGTGCGCTATAAATTTCAGGGGCGAAGCGAAGATCTCGTAAACTGAAAAGAGGACAAACAAACCAAGGAGCGATATAACAAAGCTTTGAGGACTACAAGGAATCATATGGGATCCGGACAGGTGAAACAGAAGAATCAAGGTCGAAGAAATGAATGAATTAAAAGCTCCAAGCCCTATCGAAAGCCCGTTGTATGAAGAGATGATCCTAGACGGGAATATGCATCACAAAAATCCAGAAAAAAAGAGAATTCGATGGGTGCTATCCAGTCCATAAAGGAGGCAACCAGGAAACAAAACTTGAAAACGAATAAGGAAAGCCAGAAAACAGCATGGACCAAGGGATCGCGGATCGGTTGTTAAAGTTGGTACTCAGGCGGAGGAGGAACGAAAAAGCTTCGAACCTATTAGGGCCAACGAAGGAGGAACAGAAGGGCGAGGCACATTTCTTCAGGTTCAATATGAATAAAACTTCGGTGTTCATGCTGGAAATAAGAACTGATGTGGAGGCCAACGAAGGTGAGCTACGGATAACTCAAGAGAAGGATCGCGTGCAAGAAAGGGAGAAGGGGAATACGACAACCATCAGCACTGAATCTCACACAACGATGAAGGATGCGCATACCACAGGGAAGTACCGCCAAGGAGCAAAAGCAAAAAAGTTCAAAAAAAGGAAAAATGGAGCAGGCCACGACGACAAAAGAAAAATGACCGGAGTAGGGCATACAAATCTTTCAGTGCATCCATCGATAATACTAAGAAAAGAAGGGAGCAGGAGCGACTTTGTCTACCCATCCACGAGGGGAAAACAAAAAGAAAAAATGGCAGGCCACAAAGACCATTGTGAATACTATCAAACACAGGGGCATGATACAGATCACTGCAAGCATCTTCGTAGCACGATTGAAGGATACATAAGACGGGGAGAATTCGACCATTACCTGCGCACGTCACGAAGATACCTTGTCCAGAATGCAGGAGAGAACCATCGGGGATCCAAAGAAGACAGAATATACCTAGGAGAACAGGGAAGCGCGATGCAAGGAGAGACTCGATACGATCTTACACCGTTAGTCGTAACGTTGTCTATTCATGAGCAAAGCGTAACGAAGATACTCATTAGCGAAGGAAGCACCCGCAACATCTTGTTCTATGAACAATTTTGCAAATGGGTCTCAAAGACGAATACATGGGTCCCACAACGAAGCATGAATACGACATCCACGGAGGAGCCTTGGAGACTAAAAGAGAAATGACACTGCCAGTGGAGATAGGACCCTTGCGAGTCCTAACCAACTTCATTATTATCGAGGCCATCTCCCCGTATCACGTAGTGCTGGGGGGGAAAATGGATCCATGAATTAGGAGGAGAAATATCAGAATGTCAACAACAGATGAAATTCCCGATACCCTACGGGGAAATCCAAGTTTGGAGAGAAACTTTATTTTAATGCAGGGAACCAACGGGGAAAGAAGCAGGAAGGCCAAAGCTACAAAGTGCAGAAGATAGAGGAGAAGACAGGAGAACAGTCAAAGGCAGCACGAGGGAGGAAAAGACGCAAAATCCTAGGGAGTCACCTACGGCTACATTAGATGAACCAAAATCAAACGCATGACAAGAACTAAGAATGATCATCCATGATGACGGAAAGTAATTCTACAGAAGAAGAAAGGAAATTAATTGAGATGGATAAGAAATCAACGATAGAATTCATCACTCGAATTACAATAATAGACATTTTTTAGGGGTGATTGCAACACCATATAAAAAAAAAGAAACAAAAAGCGCAACAGAACAATTTCCACAGACAAGGAGCATACCTGCGGTACACATGTCATCTCTAGGATCCTTATGCAAGGACATAAGGCAAAAAGTAAGAATCTCGATGATAGATATACTCACACGTCGTAAACAGCGGGAAAGCCTATTTCCCGGACTGCTATCCTAGATCCCCTCTGGCCAAGGGTGGTCGACAGATAGGGCCAGTCCAAGAAAACATGGGTAAACACACTTACCTGAGGGGGGGTAAAATCCTATCAATATTGGGTAAACGCAACTTACCCATGGGTAATCGAACTTATCCCAGGGTCAAAACAGTAGCCTTAAGCTGTGGAGGATGATTATGATACACAGTTTACGAAGAATAATTAAATTATAAGGAAAAAGAAAATCCTGGTGAACGAGGCCATCCTCGTCACCCACACACAAGACAAAGTCAAAAGGAACGGAGCCATCTCCGTCCCAACAAGAAAAAAACAACAAGTATCTAAAAGCAGCAGCAAAACAAGAACAATCCAGAAAAGTCAAAATGAAAGCGAGGCCATCCTCGTTACAATATCGCGAAACCCGAAGAATAAAATTCAGACATCGGGCTCTTCGGCGCGAGGAAAACTCAACCCAAGGGTAGGATGCATCCCATTGACATAATTCTTGGCTTCCTCGAAGGTTCTATTAATAAAGTCAGTAGATTCACGAGCATACTGACGAACTCGATGTTTAGCACGAACCTCCACCTCTTGATTCACATTCACCTCGAGAGCACTAAGCTAACTACGGAGTTGGTTAGACTCCTGTACCAAGAACGCCTCGCGTTCATCGAAAAAAAATGGTTTGGTCCTTCTCGAGAACCAAGTTCTCAGCAGTTGTAAGCTTCTAATTGAGCTCGTCCACTGAGATTGCAATTTGTTGCATTGCTCCTCCAAGACTGCAAAACAAAAGGAAACGTAAGAATCAGATTGAAGAAGGAACAAGAAGAAAAGCTGCAGTGTGTATCCTAATATACCTTCGGCATGACTCTGAGATAATTCAAGATTATGTTCGGCATCCATCCAAAGAGAATAAACCTGATAATAACCCTCGGACAGTTGGTCATACTTAGACTCTAAGTCTTTTATAATAGATTGAAGGGATTCAACCTCGCTATCAAGAGAACGTTTGGCTATATCAAGATTGTGAACCCTTTGAGAAAACTCCATTACAGCAGAAGCAGAAGCGTTAGCAGATTGAGACGACGAAGGAAGGGCTCTTACGATTTTATCTTCCAACTCTTTCAACTTCAAGTACAACGAGTTTCGTTCAGCAATATCCTTCGCTGATTTCTTCTCTAAAGCCTCTAAATCCTCGCGAAGGTTTCTATTCCTATTCTCTTGAAGAGTAGCACGTTGCTCCATCTTATTATTATCCTTTTCTAGCTTCGAAATAAGCTCATCCTTCGACTTTACCAACGGTTCGAAAGAAGCACGAAGATCGTCAAGTTCTTTCACTACCTCAACATTATGGGAACGAGACATCTCCAGTTGATTCTCAAGAACACGATTCAAGACTAAGTATCTATCAACCCTTTGCTCAGTATACCATAAATTTTCGCGTAAATCATCATGTTCAGCACGAAGGTCTTCAAAATGATAACCAGATAAGGGGAATTAAATCAAACCCTTGGAGCTCGAATAACATGCAAAGGATAAGAAGCTATGAACACTCAGAAAGGGAAAGTAAAGAAGGGACTTTCCTCCGTATCTTTCAATTTCCCTAGTAAGGGAAAAAGCAGAAGCAGTTTGGGCCTTCTCTGCAGATTCCTTGGCAGCCCGAGCATCCTCCAAATCTTTCTTCAAATTCAACAACTCCTTTTCAAGGTCAGCTACCTTCGAGGATGAAGTACTACCTTATTTGGAATGCTGCAGCTCGTTGAACTTTCTTACTGCGTTATCACGGTCAGAAACTATCTGAGAAGCATAGGCTTCAAGCTAAGCGCACTTAGCCGGATAAAATTTTAACAACAAAGAAGAACTTTGCACATGAAAAAGCGGGGATACCGAGATATACCACCAACTTTTTGTTTTCATGAACCTAGTTGATTATGGTTATTTGAACGATATCACAAATCAATATTCAAACAACAACCTGAGTATAGTTCAGAGAACCGAACCCTAACAAGAACGTAGTTCTTGTAGATCTCAACAAAGATGGATTCACTCAAAGGTTATGAATCAAAAAAATTGCAATTACTTCTATTATATAGATCATAGACAATATAATGCGGAAGGGAAAAGTAATGCAAGACACCAGAATTTTGTTAACGAGGAAACTACAAACCTAGCAGAAAAACCCCGGGACCTCGTCCAGATGTGAACACCCTTAGTATGAACGGTACACAGACGCTAGCCTACTCTCAGACTTCGGACTGGACTGTATCGAGACTGAATTCACCCTACAAGAAATTCAGCTACCAATGTGCTCCTACGTCTCTTGGCTTCCGCAGTAGCCTACGTACTTGATTCCCCTAGCTGACGTCCTTTACAGGCCTAGGAGTTGCTCCACTTCCCTTCGTGAAGACTAGCGCTACCCTGCCTCTAACAGGACGCCTAAAAGTATCCAAGTAATCAAACGAGAATACGATTGTGATTTCCTTTAGACTTAAAGTCAAGGTTAATGGATATCGATATGTTGAATAGGGCTTATTGATCTAGCCTAAACAACTTTACCTCCGAACGCGTGACGAACTTAGTATGAAACCTAGTTCGTGATTTGCGTTTGGGAACTTCTAGGGTTTACGATACAAGATCTACCTTACGAAGTTTCTATCAAATCTTGGTCGTGATAAGATTGAAAGAATTCAATCGACCCAAGATACAGGATGGAATTTTACTTCCGACCTGTGCTTCACGATCCTCAAGTGAAGTCTTTTCAATAGTCGTAGTCCTAAAAGGATTTCGAGATGACGACCAACCTTTATGCAAGGATACACAGATGTGTAGAGGATTAAGATTGTATCTTGCAGAAGGTCGTCTATTTATAGTGATCACCAAGGGAGGTTTTGCTTAAAGTTTAAGCAACCTTGAGTAGGGCTCAAGCAAGTTCCGGAACTAGGAAAGTCCATAGCTTGAATACCCATTCTCAATCTTCTAAGAACTTTGGACTAAGCCAAAAGTTAAAGAAGACTCAACCTTGTTCGAAGGTTCGCGACTTCTGGTCCAATGCTTGTTTGGACATCGCTTTGTGACTTCTGGTCCAAATACTTAGTTTGAACATCGCTTGGATTAAGTTGTTGAATTCCATGGGCCAAGGTACGACAAGTCCGAGAACTAATTATGTCTAGACCGAAAACTTCAAGATATGGAAGTTGGAAGTTTTCGCATGGCTTATGTGAACGCGTACATGAACGCGTACACAGAGCAGTCCTTAGAGTTCAGGAAAAGTCAGGCGAATCCTTGAACTCATATGTACGCGTTCATACAGACTTAGCTCGTTCTCTGAAATCCCAACGGTGGCATATGTACATGTACGCGTTCATGAACGCGTTCACCGTTTGGGGTTGTTTCAAGAGACAACTCAACATACTCTACCTATACAAATTATCACAAGAGTGACAAATGCAAAGGAGAAAATCCTAGAATACCTTCGGATCATATAAAAAACATCATAGACTATTGGTATGATAGAAATGGTAAAAACGATACGAAAAGGGAATACCTTTCTAACCTTCAGCGAGGACGTTATGATTTGTCAAGTAGTAAGCTTCGGTCTCGTCTTCATCAGTCTTCGTCTCGATTACCTAGAACTATCCTAGTCCGAGTTGTAGAGTAGACTTATCAAGGATTGTGTTTTTGTCTCATAAACTTGACAACTGACTTGAGATAGCAACATCAGTGGGTTCAAACGAGCAATGCTCTAACAACACATATTGCGACAGCTGCAAGAAAGAACGAGGAAGAAATAAGATACCTTCGTTAATTATAAAAGGAAATTTACACCACCATCAACAACAAAGAAGGACTTACCGCGTACAAGTTCAACTCAGGGAGTGAACTGGAGAATTGCTTCACTTTTTCCAACGTCTTCTTTAGCGTAGGTACTTCACCAGCAATAGAAGAATGAGCGGGATCCAGAAAATACTCTTGCACTTTCGCCAATTGAAGACTCAAAGCCTTCTCCAGTTGAGATCTTTCTCCAGGGCTAACTAGCAAAGAGCTTACATAGGAAACATGCGACGACGGTTTCAAGCACCGTTTGAACAACGCATCATCAGACTCCATCAAAAGCGGAGACCTACCAGCTGCAACCATAAACATTGGAACTCGAGGGACAATCTTCAGTATTGGAGAACTACTTACACCACCGTCAAAAGAAGCACCAGGGGTCGTAGACGAAGTACCGACATTACTTGATCCCTTCATAGTAAAGCCCGACCAAGAAAAACGAGGGAAGCCAGGCAAAGGAGAAGTGAACAACGAAGTTTTCCCAGCTCCCGAAGCCGAAGTACGCACACCACCAAGCGAAGTATGCGGAAAGGGGTTACTCACACCTTCGACAATCTTACTCTTCTTGTTCTCAGGGGTCGAACCAAGGGACTAATTTACATATCATAATCATCACCTTCGTGAACATTGTCCCCATCACCGGTAGTCTCACCACTCCTTCGCTTCTTCATTGTGTCAGATACGTTCTTATCATCAGAAAACTTGGAAGACGCGCTATCATCTTCCTCCTCGTCACTTTCATCATCTTCGTCTCCTTCTTACACATCATTAATTTCTTTTTCTCTACTGCTTTCATCACCAAGTTCACCTTGTAACCCATCACCAGGAGGACTACCACCAGTACTTTGCTCTTCGTCATCACCAGTCTTCTTTTTCGGAGTACGCTTCCTCGGCTACAAAGCAAAAACATGCCCTTGTCAAAACCATGGTCTTGGGGGTAAATACCGGGGAATATGAAAACCTAAAACCAAAAAATAAAACCATACCTTTGACAACGAAGCAGAACTCTCATCTTTCCCAGAAGCAGGTGCACCGCTCTTTCTAGCCCTTGGATTCCTCTTTCTACCTGTAGTAGCGGGGTTCCTGTTGAAAACCCAAGAAATGAAACTACGGTACTCCTAAGGTAGTTCATCTAAAGACCTCGGCATCCTGTTCCCCGAAGCATCGATCTTGAAACCATCAAGCCAAGGACCAACAACCTTTAAAGGAGTCCGCATCCACCTTCGGTCATGATCCAGACAAATCCTTTCTTCGATAGGGAAGGAACTCTCCGAGCCAGGAATACGAGTACGACTAGCATCGTCACAATCCACCAACAATGAAGGAATCTCCTGAACTTTAAGACGACGAAGACCCACACACCAAAGCAAATAGTTCGAGCCTTGGATAACATCACCCCACTTGGCATTAAAGTTATCAGGGGTGTAGTCCGAAGAACGAGCATTAAGAGGAGATGCAAAAGGATTGTAGCAATTTACCCTTGACTTACCCTTACTACGAAGCCAACACTCATGAAGGATCCTGAGAAAATTCCCGCTGTATTGGAAGATACCGCGAATAAAAGACTTCGAGAGGATGTTACGCTTCGACAAAAATTCAAGATAAAAGGTATCCTCGGGGTTAAACAAAGGCAGAATTAATCCAGAATCAAGTTGACCAACCGTGGTGAGAAGAGTGTTCTCATTAAAGGGAAAATCGAAACCATGTGCTCAGTCAAGACATCAATGGTACCTCCGTAGAATTCAAATTGAACCCTTCAAGATGGTACGTACTTTTGATCTCCTCGATGGTCATATGACAATAACTCTCTGAAGATTTTGGTTGAAGCCTTGACACTTCGTAATGAGGAATGCTCGCGTCTACCACGTTCACGGAGGCAGAAGGAGACGAAGTTTCCTCAGATTTAGACTCCGTGGCCTTAGCTTTCTTTCTCTTCATAACTTTACAATAAAGCAAAAATCAAACAAGCAACAATGAAGAAAGATCAATAACAGTCATGGGAGATGAAACAACCATCAATCAGGGAAACCAGTAACAAAACATGAATAGCTATGGCGACAAAAGAAGACGGAGCAAAACAACAAGCAGTTTCAGAGACCTACTACATGAAGCAAAAAAGAGACAGATAAAAAGGGTAATGATGATCTAAAAGAGATGAACGAACGAAGGGGTTACCAGTGAAGACAAGCTCCAAACAACTTCAGCACGACACCAAGAAGGAAGAAGAACGACAAAAACTAGCAGTGGGAATTCGTCGGAGAGAGAAATCAACAGTGAAAATAAGAAGAAACGGCAGCCTGAACAAGGAAGAGAAACCACTCACCAAAAGAAGCAGAAAATAAAAGAAGAAGTTAAAACCAAGATCTTCTCTCTGATATTTATAGATTCAGATAATGATTAGTAACTGACAGTATATACGAGGAGAAATTTCGCACACGATCAAGCATTGGGACCACACAATAAATAAGTGGGAAAGTGGCGGCCAAAAAGGAAGGGTTTTCTTCCACAATTACCCTTGGTAATAACTGAAAGAAAAGGGGCAAACTGTTAATACATAAATATTGACAGCCACATGTCAATCATAGAAGGTCGGGGCACGGCAGCAGAAGAGAAGACGAAGTACCTGATCCATCCCCATGCGTTTTATCTCATCACGAGGTGTGATGAAAACCGAAGGACACGATACACCTAGCCTAGGAAGGCCTATGCATGACAGACGCGTGTTAAAGTATTCACCTCCTCACTTTATACCGCGACAGAGGAAAAGGAGAATGTGTCGATCACCCAGTGGATGAGAAAACGGTGAGAAGCAACCAAAGGGATAAGAACAAGTACATCTAAGACTTCAAAGAAGCAGCACAACGAAGATAAAACTCTCCATAGAGTTGTTAGCCCATGAGTGGATAACTAAGGCGGTGTAAGGAACCCAGCTGTTAACGAAGACCATCAAGTAATAGAAGAAACCATATGTAGTAAAGAGAATATGTCTCCAAAATATGTTATAAATACCCCTCTCCACAATGAAGGAAGGGGGAGAGATTTTAGGAGAGACAAGTTTTATAAGTCTCGTAGTCCACTAAATGTCACTGTAGAGAAAGATCATATTAATAAAACGATAAGATTTCTCCGAGGACGTAGGCACACAATGTGCTGAACCTCGTTACATAGTTGTTCTACTTATTATCTAACCTCAACCACGATGAATTCCTTAGACTTGTTAATCTCTAGTTAGATAACGTCGGGAAGGAGGGTTCGCTGTAGGATTATCTCATAATATAGGCATCATTGTTTATGTAGCATAGATTTTAACCCTTACTTATTTCACTCCATTGAGGATTCAATGGATGAATAGACCTCGGTACACGTTGTTCCAAGGTCTAGGTAACCCTTGATGATAACGTTCATCTTGATGAACACATCCGAGGTGCTGCATGACTAAGGCTTTCCATGATCTAAGTTTAAATGGCTGTAATCTTATTTTAATTGTGGTATGATATGGGAAAATTAGTATCAACATTTATTTCGTCATTTTCCAAGCATAAGGTCTTATTTATACCCCGTCTTTTCAAATTATTTTCTTACGAAAATAATTTGAGAGAGCTTTCCAAGTCGAGTCGTACAATACCTAAAGGGCTCTAATTTATTTTGTTTGTTAGGTTCTCACGGGTGTGGTTCGTCTGACGATCAATCGGGTGACTCGGATTCAGAGATAGATGCGTCTTCATCATCTTCTGACCAAGTAAGTTTTCCTTGGAAATATTTTCCTTCTTTCAGTTTTCTGTTTACGCGCATAACTGAATTCCTTTGTAAGAGCTGGGTATGGGAAAACGCGCGAACAAAGATGCTGATAGAGTGAACAGTGACAAGCGCTTAAGGAACTCTCTGCCCGCACGGAATGCAAATATTATTCACCGTTCTGCTGTTGCCACGACGCATGGCTCTCGTGTAACTATTGTGGTTCGTGATTCTACTTCCTTGCCTATGTTTTGCAGGATTTTTGAATGTTCCCAGATTGGTGTCAAGGATGCTGCCTACGAGCTGGTGTATGGTTTTTGGATCCCCGCGGCCTATGTAGACTCCTACACTGAGATTCTAAAGTGTCATGGCCATATCGTCCCCGCACATGTCGTCTATGCTTGGCGTAGAGGCTCAGGTTAAGGTGGTGAGAGATTTGTTAACTATAGCGGCGGGGCTTGCCGGCGCGGACAAGGATCCTCGCTCGGAGGAGGAATTTTCAGCATGGGAAGGCATCCTCCCTACGGCTAGGCTTATGCGTCTCAACATCTCCTGGTTATCGTACTTGATGAAGAAAGTGAGGCAAAACATAATCCTCGGGCGTCCAAGCTATCTTCGCGTATCGACCAACTTACGAGGGAGAAAGCGCGACTAGATGCAGACGTTATTGCCAAGAGAGACGATCATAAGAGGATAGATACGGAGTTTAGGGTCGTTACCGATGCGTTGGCCGAGGTGCAGGAAGTCGATGACCGGGTTGTCCTTGAGCTTGAGGCTAACCAGAGGGAGCTCGATGAGCTTACTGAGCCAGATGCATGAATTTTTTCTCCTCCCCCCTTTTTATTTGTAGAGATTGACAATTTCCGGTGTTTCCTTCCCCCCCCCCCCCCCACCCCCCCCCCGCCCCCGTTTTTTTTTTTTTTTGAGTGAATGGTTTTAACTATTATTCTTATTAATTATTGGATTTTGTGCTGGATTTTAATGCTGCTTTAATGATGGACGATTATGTTGTATGTATAAATATGACCCATTTGTATTAGATATGTGTCGTGTATTGGGTTAATTTTTTTGTAGGAGTTTCGAAAAGAACGATGGCGCCAACGCGCGAGGAAGTTGTTTGTGGTATCCGCGCTTTGCGTAAAAATGGCTTTATCATGTGAGTGGTCCTTTTGTATTTCGAGAAATTGTCAAACGACTCATGTATTGAATTTGCTGAAATAAACTCTCTTGTGGAAAGATCGAGGTTGTCTGGATGCGAGCCTACTTGAGCAATACTGGCGCGTCAGCAAGAGTGCAGAGCTTGTCGGGTGTTTCCGACCCGGCTCATGTATGATGTACAACGCGCCCTTCGTGTGATTGACGCGTCTTTAGACCGTGCTTGTGTACTATTTCGCGCCTTTCGTTGCCGAAGTTTTTAGAAAGTGCTAAGTTTTTTTTTTTTTAACTCTTCGGTATGCGTGTAATGATGAATACAATTATTAAATGCAGTTGCTTAAAGAAGTGTATATATATGTGTTCCTATATCATGTCTTTATCCATTATCCTTGCTCTCTTTTCTTCGTTTCCCCCTTTTCGCACTCTACTTTCCAAGATGGCTTTCCGTTTGCGCGGCTATTTTATTACCTTAGTTTCCACCCCAACTGTCTCGAGCGAGAAATCGGTCGATTAGATTCGGTCAAAGAAGAGGAGGAGTTCTTGGTGACGCATAGGCGAGAAGACTATGAAGCTCTTCGACAGATTTGGGATGATCACCATGCTGAATGGGAGACCGCGTGCGCCGCTGGGCTCGCTCCTGGTGTCCAATTTGGTTCCAACAATGAAGTGATGCTTCGCCAGCGTATGGACATGACGCACAGTCGACGCACGGTGGCGCTTAGTAGCCTCCTTGAAGCCGAACGGTTTGTCAGAGATATTGATGAGGAGTTGGAACGTTGTAGACGCGCCCTTGCTGTAGGCGCTGTTATGCCATTGGTTTAAACTTTTGCCCTCTTTTGTAGATGTCGTATGGATGTTTGCGAAATTGAAATGACTTTATTTTGAACACCTGTCGTGCATGTCTTAGGCGGCATTCGTGTATTAAATGCGTTGATCCTATTAGTATAAAATGTTTTCATTTGTAATATTTGGTTTAAGTGACTATGGCTTCTGAAGATGGTTTATGGGTGTTGGCTTTACCTGCCGTTCCAGGCGCTCTGGCTCGCGCGGATTTGGAGAAAGAAACAAAGCGCTTATGTGGTATTTTGCAGAAGGCAAAGGATTCGTTGCAAAAGCATGAGCAACAGTGTATAGGTGCACGTGTTGCTATAGCTGACCAGCGAGAAACGATGAGATTGATTCGTCGGGCGAATGGGAACCCTGACTTAAAGGAGAAAGCGCGTCGTTGCTATGATGACTGCGTTCAAAGCTTGCCAGGGAGGAGGATTACGTTTAGTACGCGAGCGAGACTGTCGAATTTATAGCGGCGCGTGTTGCAGAATGTGAGACTGACTTAGCCTATGCGCCTAACCCTAGCCTACCCATGCATCCTTGCTTATGCACGCACCCCTTGCCTATGCATGCATCCTAGCCCATGCATCTTAGCCCGCACGTCCTAGCCCATACATCATGCTTATGCACATATCCTGCTTATGCACGCATCCTGCTTATGCTCACGCATCCATCCTTGCTTACCCATCCTAGCTCACGTCCTAGCCTATGTGGCTGGCCCACACAGCCATCCCATCCCATCTCCTCACGTCTCTAACTTTGCCTTGGCTGTGGCTTATGCCACGACCCCACATTTTGGGCTTGGCCGTAGCTTAGGCTACGGCCCCACTTTTATTGCTTGGGTGTGATTTAGGTCTGGTCCCACTTTTTTTGATTGGCCATAACCTGATATCATGGTCCCACATTACTGGCTTGGCCGTAGCTTAGGCTGCGGCCCCACTTTTATAGCTTGGTCATGGTTGGCACCATGTCCCACATAATTGGCTTGGTCGTAGTTTAGGTTGCAGCCCCACTTTTAGAGCTTGGTCATGGTTAACTCCATGTCCCACATTCTTACCCTGGCCGTGGCTCATGTCACGGCCCCACTTTTATGGCTATGTCATAGCGCAGGCTATGACCCACTTGTGTTACTCGTCCATAGCTCATGCTATGGCCCACCTTTGTAGCTTGGCCGTGGCTATTGCCACGGCCCCACTTTTCCCTCTTGGTCGTGGCTCTTGCCACAGCCCCACTTTTATCGCTGACGCAACTCTTGTAGACCCAATTTTATAGGTTGGCTATAAAACAATACTATGGCGCACTTTTATCACGCCATAGATTGAGGGTCCCACTTCTTAATCTTTGATCTACCTCTACTTATGGGTCCCACTGATCCAAGTCCTAGATGATTATGGTCTTTATTGAATCCATGATATTCTAGTTTCCTAATCAAATTCGGAAATCTGACAGATTACAAATTGCCTCAAAGAACGATTTATACGGTCTAATACGTGAGGATTCAGGAGAAACTTCCTTCATGAAAGTTGTTCATCTGCGAGTTTCCCATGACATACTAAAATTTCATAATTTTAGAAAATATAGGCTGGCCTGGGCGATTTTTAGAGTAAGTGACGTGCAAACTGTCTAGAAATCTGAATATGACGTAATGTTATGGTTCATCCCTATACATCCTATAGCCAAATTCCTATAACATTATTATGATATGTAATATAGCTTATTATCATTCATGTGTCCTATATTTAGGCCTTGAATTGGCAATGCTCATGCATTCTTGGTTGTGGCTACGCTGTGTTAGCATAACCTGACTTTTCTCCTGCTTATAGACTTGCTTCTATAATCAGTGCTACATTTCTTAATCATGGCTCATAGCTATGCCTTATATTATTTTGGACATTCATATGTCTCTATTACTCAGGTAATTGGTGCATTATATGCCACAAGACAATTTCTCATATATATGGCATACAGAAAGTCGTATTTACTTGACTATTGCCACAGAGGGTTGCTGATATCCCCTAAGTCTAAATGGCGATTGCATAGCTCAATCTTTAGACTATTCTCATTGGTTTAAATGGCGATTACCCGGCTCAATCCTTAGACCAAGCTTAAAAGAGATACACAAGCTTATCGCTTAATTCTCTATTTTTGTGCAAAGTCCTTAATTTACCAGTAATTAGTACGACTCGCACTTCGTCAGCTTTGACTTAACATATATTCAACACTTAACAAATCTTACGAGAATCAAGTAAGTTACATGGGGGGATATTCTTTAGGGTTTTGGTTTGGCGGTCTACGACACGTGTGATTGCAACGGCTCAATCACTCAACGGGAAAGAAAGCTAAGTCGTGTGAACGTTGCTGAAAAGAGGGGATGAGAAAGTGGGTTGTTAGTCTTCCCTAATATTAGGCGCAAGACTCTTAACAACTGGTACCACTTACTCCACACTCCCACTCTTCCACTTCTTACGAGATCAGTTGGAATTCTATTTCTATAAATAGGTCACTCGACCAGTTTGGAAAGACAGAACAGAACAAT
>JAJJMA010273631.1:0-11920 GCA_023529015.1 Papaver nudicaule | reverse complement strand
ACACCATGCGACAGCCTCATAAATTGCTAAGCATTCTGCCTTTTCTGAGCTTGCAACTTCTCCAAGGAACCTTGCTCTGCACCTGGTGAAGTTACCTGCAAAATCGCGCAAAATTAGTCCCAAGCCTGCTAGTTTTGTTTCCTTAGAGAAAGATGCATCACAAATAACAGATACAAATGGGTAACTAGGTGGTATCCAATGCAACTGTTTTGTGGGTATGTGTACTGCTCTACTCCCTAAATTTCTAAATTGTAGCCCCTGCTGTCCCAAACAATTGCCACATTTATCTTGATTGTTAAGATGCTAGGGTAGGTTCTGACATTAGACTTTATAATTGTGATAACTTCCTTTCTGGTCAGGGTGTTTGTTACATCTTGCATTATCTCTAATTACATAGGTTATACCGTACTTGGTTTTCAGAACATCTAACTTGATTTTCCTAAAGGCCAAATCACATCTAGATTTCCAAATTCCCCATATGACTATTGCCATAAGTTCAGGCCAATTTAACATACCAGCATCCTTAGTGTCATTCCTATTGAACCAGTTGTGGAACCATTCAATGCAATTCACTTGGTTATTCAAGACAAACCTAGTGTTAAGACCAATACATGAGAATACTTTCAATGTAAATTCACATTGCATAAAAGTATGAGTTAGAGTTCCGCCCCTCTTCCCACACATGGGGAAAATACTGTTGATGTAAGGTAAGATATGTGCTATCTTTCCCTTGAGAGGGAGTATAGCATGAACACACTTCCATATAAAAGTTTTTACTCTAGGTATAGTTCTCATCTTCCAGATTTTTCTCCACATAGCCTTGTTATTGTTCTTGTTCTCACTGTGCCCTTTCGACACAATTTACTTATACAAGGAATTGGTCGTGAAGTGACCATTCGGTTTTAATGTCCACCTAAGTTTGTCTTCATCTGATGAGTGCCGAACTCACACAAAAATATATTCCTTACTTCTCTAAACTAAATAATAGTATTGGATAAGCAGGTTCGTTCCTGAGGGAGAAAGCTAAGTTGTTGACCTAATTTTCTGAATGAATGAATGCAAGGTAATGAAACAAGGATGGGATGAGAATGATTGAGGAATCAATTTCCACTATTGAACATGAATCAAATTAACCACACAAGCACAATCTTCTTCAAATACGTTTACTAACAACCCTAGACAAGTTACAAGCTCAACAAGTCTATTAGACTCCAAAATAACTTTGTAGAATAAGCTCTCTACAAAATCCTAGCCAATCAAGCCACTTTGAATAAGCTCTCAGAGTGTAACTTAATCAACCGATAAACCCTAAGAGTCGGATTGATCCTAACCACATGTTCATAAGCTCGACATAAGAATTTAAGGTTATCAACTACACATCAAAATCCACGAAATCCCTTCGCAATGTGATGTTTTGCCACTTGTAATTGAACCACCTCAACAATTACGGATTGAGGTTCAATAATCTGGCAATAGCATTACTAGCACTCTATTCAATGTGCACTTAAATATCATGCAAGAAATCCAGGGTTATAAGCATCGTAGAAGACAAACAATAAAACAATATTTGGAGTAAAAATCAATTTGCATAAAGACTCAAACATATAGCTTCAAAATCATCCCAACCAAACAAGAATTTAGCTACATACGGAAATCATGTTCTCAATAATATAACACAAAGAATAAATAGTTCAAAGTGCAAATCTTGAAGACAAAATCCTGTTGTTGCCATTGGTGGTATGGAAGGACAACAAACTCCTCGAGCTCGTGATGTGGTTGTGCTGGTGGGGACTGGATGTTGTGCTGGCGGACTGGATGTTGTGGATGTAATGGTGGTAGTGCTGGTGGTGATGACTGATGGTATAACTCAAGTTGCTGCTGTTATGGAGTGGTATTATGCAGGTGATGTTGGTGGTGGATGCAAAGGGGTGGAGAGGAGCAGAGATCCTCTCTGTTGGCGGCTGTGTTAGATGGCAGTCGAGATGTGAGATGAGATGTATCCCTTTCCAATAGGTTTTTGTCCATTTTATAGACTTCTGGTCGCCGACTTGAATCCCAAACAAAACAAGTTTCCTAGTCCATTTGAACTTCTAAAAATAACTCATTAATCTGTCACCGTTCATCACAAGAATCAAGGACAACAACCACAATTTTCTCCCTGTTTTCCCGTACCAAAAACACTTGCCAAATCTTGCAACAAATGGTGTGAGCGCATATTCCATTGGTTTATGAACCCGCAATCAATACCGCAGCATACATGTGAGTGCGATACAATAATGATATCTAGTAGATATAAATTTGAAGAGTACCAATGCGTGCTAACAATAAGTGTGTGCATGAGACAATGATAAACATGATCATTGTGCCAATAAACAACGTATAAGGGTAATCTAACTGGATCCGCACAAGATGATTGACTACGGAATCCTCATGCTTGGATTGATTACGGAATGCACATATTAGAACATTCATATGATATACTACTAATCTGATAAAGTATAACTTTTAAATGTGTAAACCAATCGTATATAAATGATAACAAAGCCCTTCTTAACTCATGAATGAGTATCCTTGAAGGAATCTCGGTTATTGCTCTCGGATTCATCAAACTTACATGTGTTTACTTACCATTCTCACAACTAGACTAGAATATCTCACAAAAAGACTTTCTCTCTCCTATCCTAGCTCTGGGCTCAATTTTGTCGACCCCTTTCTCCATGGGAGGGGTCAAGTATTTATAGAATTTGTGGTAGATACACTGTTTATTAGTTTAATCCCGCGCGGTAGGGATTAACACGGTTTGAAATGTCTGCGTTCCCTGTGAATCTCCTCGTTCCTGGTCGGACTGCGTTCGGTCTCATGATATTACTTGGCTGAGGTTTAGCCACGTTCTTCTGTGCATAGATCCGTTGGAATTAAATGCCTCTGCCACGTTTCATCTGCCTCTGATCGGTCCAATCACATCCAGCTGGGTCTGACCGCATCTCAGCCGTTGATTTCAAAAGATCTCGAGATTCCATAAAGAAACTTCTAGCTCCTTCTCGGTGCATTTTTAGGCAACGAATTATGTTGTTACTGCCCCCAGATCTTGCCACGTGCGTCGTGACAAATGTGCTATTACAGTTTTCCCCTTTCTTTTCGAATTTTATTGAGGGTAGAATCGGGATGAAAAAATCCAATCTTTCCATATTCCCATGTTTGTATAACCATTCCTAGATTTGTGGGGTAGTGGACTTCAATGCTATTATATACATTCAAAGGAAACATAAGTCAAAGTAGCACTTTTTATTTCTCTTTCCATCTTCTTCTTTGTCGTCTCTTTCTTCTTCTCTTGTTTCTACCGAAACTTGTTCATCCACCATTAATACACCTGCAACTGCCCTACTGCCATATCCTTGTCTGCTGCTGTCGAGTCTTCAATTTTATCCAGGTTATCCGTCTCTTTCTTGTTTTTTTATTCCTTTTTGTATCCATTAATGGCCTGCTATTATAGGACGTCTTAATTGTACTTCCTTGTACTTGTCTTTGCCATGATGGATTGCAATTGATTGTGATATTCTCCTATCATACGAACCGTAGTCGACTGTTGAAAGGGTCTGGGTCAAATTTTGCATTTAGGGTTTATACCTGTTTTACCTTCCATTCCTGATATGAATAAATGTGCTGGTATGAACTTCACTGTACTATCCAATGTGTGTATGCGTCTGGAGGTAATTCTTTTTCTTTGCATGTTGTCGTGGTTGAGGGATTTTGGGTTATGATGGGTAACATAAGTTCGAAACAAAGTATGTATACATACTTGCCCCTGTTACTCATCATAAGCCAAAATCCTGGCTTTTCGTAGTTTTTCCCGTGCGGGTTGATCATCCTCTGCTTATTTCCTTGCAATCTTTAGTCTTATAATCCCGCGGTTGTTTGCTTGTACATCTAGTTATGTCTTCCCGTGGCGAGGAGATATCCCGCCCGCACAAGAAATCTCGTGATCATAGTCCCCGTAGAGAGGATAAACTTAAACATCCTCCTGACTCTCACCGCGGAGACCATTCTCGAGATAACCCTAAGGATGGACGTTCCCGTGATGATTCTAGGAGGGAAAGATCTCGTGGAGATGACCTTCATGACTCCTGTCGTTCTCGTGAGGATTCTCGTCAAGATCAGTCCCGAGGGGGATATGGTAAACAGAGATCTCGTGATCCGTAGAAGCCCCACATAGATCGCAGCTCAAAGCCTTCTGGCAAGCCTCTTTCTGGTCAAGCAGAAGGTCGATCACCCGTTGTCACTAAGACCGGATCATCTCGGGATGGGAGAGATTCTCGTCCTCGTACTGTTGGCAAATCTTCTAAGGATGATCGTACTAAACCATCTGATGCTGGCCAAGGTGTTGAGGCGAACCCGAAATCGATTGTTGGCTTGCGGAAAAGTGCGCGTACTTCTTCCAAGACATCCGAGAAAGCTCCCTCCACCAAGTTGCCCGGTCCTCCTGGTGATAAGGCTACTTCCTCCAGTAAACCTCAACAAGGAAAGTACGCGGTCAAGGCGGAACGTTATCCCGGGATCGTGATAAAGCCTGAGAACTATTCTTTCAAGTACTGCGACATTGAGGACATCAAGAAGAAGTTCGGGTTGGAGAAATTCGAGGTTAACTTTTACGGCGAGAGTGACGTGTTGACTCTCGATATGATCCAGAAGTACGAGTATGATGATACTCATCTCCTAACCACTGTGGGTGCGCTGGCTGCGGGTCTTAGGATTCCTTTGTATGATTCCAATGAGACGAACCACTTTATCTACGACGTGTTGTTTGGTCGTAAGAGGGAAGGGTCCGACTGGCGCCATGTTTCTATTTATACGGGCAGCTTCTGGCGATTGCTGACTGAGTGCGCGTGTCGTAGTGATAAAGAGACTAAGATAACCACCTTTGAGCCTGACTTTTCTGAACATGAGTTTTACACTCCCGAGAACTTCAACAAGACCTATGCAGACTACATTTTGTCCACCGCTCGGGTAAAATGGAGTGTTGGCGTGAAAAGGCACGTGCTGACGCCGAAGCAAATCCAGAAGGGTGAGGTGCGCTTGCTTAGTGATATCGATGGTAGTAAAACCAAAGGTATCTCTAAGAGTGATAAGGTGTGTGATGACCATGACTATGTCTGGTACAGTACTCCCGTGGAAGTTGTTGGTCCCTGGGCAAACAGCTTTAGCAAGGAGAATCCTGATCTTCCTCTTCCGAAACAGCCCAAACAATATCGAGGGAAAGGATACTGCCCTTACGCACTGAGTTTGAAAGATTTTCCCAAAGATATCACGAAGTTTAGTGTCCCCGAGCATGGTTCAATTGTTGCGGCATCTAAGAAGCGAAAGGCTGATGCCTCCCACACTCATGTGTTGTTTTCTTTACCTTCAACATTTCTTAATTTAAGGCATAAATTCCCCGTGATGACTGCTCTTTCTTTCAGGTGAGTAAGAAAAAGAAGATTGTTTCTGAATCTTCTTCTGAGGATGCAAAAGAGGATAACCCTTCATCTAACTCCGCGGAAGATCCATCTGGTGAAGGGCATGATGACGACGACGAGTATGAAGAGCAAAGGCCAGAAAAAGCGCGCAGTTGCGAGGATACGGATCGCGAATCATCTAACTCTAGAGATCTGGACCAACAGGGCTCTGAGGTTGATTCCCGCATAGCGGAAAAAGGTACAGGTGATAGTGAACGAAGCCCTAATCGTCATGACTCTTCTCGCTCTACTTCTCTTGATCGTGAAGTTACTCCTCAGCACGGTCATTACCGTAAGAATGTATCGGTTTCTCCTTCCATTCCCGAAACGGAGGAAGGACATTTTAATGCAGAGGACGATACGAGTGCGAGATCTCATGTTCAAGGTAACGTTGGTCAAGATGCTTCTGAGGGAAATCACGAGGACTTTAATCAAAATGACACCGAAGTACATAATGACCTTCTTCGCGGGAATGCTGATCTGACTCAGACCAAGTCCATTTCCTTTAACGCGGGAGGAGAAGATGATTTTTCCGCTACTGATGACGTACTTGCTGATTTTGAGGACTGGGATAAGCCCGTGAAGCAGCCTATCATTCCGCAATCCAATAGTGGAAAAACTCTTGTGTTGACTTCGGTTCTTAACAATCCGCAATCCGTTCCCCATTCCGGTGTATGCATGACCGTTGATGTTGAGGAGTTGTTGACTCACTTGTCTGATGATGAAGAGGATTTGCTTGGTCCCGTGCAAGGGGTTATCTCTCGATTCCGTCTTCGTCTTCCGCGGCAGTTGTGGGGGAACCGCAGATTAGTACTCGTATTCGTTGTGAGACCGCCACTGCTCCTTTTGAGGATGTGCGTGATAGCTGGGGACTCAGTTCTAGTAATATAGGGAGTGCTTCTCTTACTGCTGGCTTGGATCTTAACCTTAGTGTTAAGGAGATGATACTTATTGCTGATGGTGAGGCGTACTTATTCCCTCAGATGAATCTTATCGCAGTAATTCCCTATCTTCTTTTATTATTCCGTATAGCCTCCCACTGCGCTTCATGCTGACGATGTTTATCTTTTTTCAGCTGATGAAGTATCAATACAGCTGCTGCATGCTATACAAGTATTTCAGGTTCAAGTCTATCCAGCTGGCCTTTTTGTTTGCTGACGAGCGGGAAGAGTTAAAGAGAGCCTGTGCCCAAATTAGTGAGTTGAAAAGGAATCTTATTGAGGCTGGTCCCGCTAATCCTGAGGTTGTCAAGCTGACTGAATCTAACAATAAGCTGTCCGAAGAGAACGCGTCATTGCGTAAGGAGCTTAAGGATCTTCGTGCTCAACTGACTTCTAAGCAAGGTATGATCCCTACTCTTTTCTTCTTCCTAGATTTATTTTGAGTCTGGTTCGTTACCTGAAGTATCCCCCCTGCTGACTATGGGAGGGTGCGAGCGAAGTTCAGTCTCTTCGCGAATCGGTTAATAAGCTTCGTAATCAAAACAAACAACTCGCACTAGAATTAGTAACTGTGAAGCGTAGGTACCATAAGCAAAGTGATGTAGTAAAAGAGTACATAAAAGCTTATTACGAGGTGGAACGTAAAGGGCTTAGAGCGCTTGCGGTGTATGGGGCTTATGAGAAAACGGCAGATGCTGAATTATCCTGGAAAACCTCTACCTTGGCCGATGTGTCCTGCCAACTTTCGGAATTGCGTGAACATCTTGCCAGCCGTACTCCTGACTCTGACCGGATTACCATTGAGGAACTGCGTACGCAAATATCTCAACTTTCCCGTGAAAACCTTAGTTTTATGGATGAGTTTGTCAATCTCAAAGCTGAATTGAACTCTGCTAGAGGTACTATTGATGAGATGACTTCGAGGAGGCTTGACGATGAATTATCATGTGCTAAGTGGAAATGTGCGGTAAAGGGAGTTTATAACGAGAATGTTCGTATTGAACATGAGACTCTGTTGCACAAGTCAGAGATAGTTAATTAGCAATCCCTCTACGATTCTCTTGAAGCATCACATGCTAAAATCTCAGGAGATAATTGCGTTCTTTCTGGAACCAACGAGGCTTTATCTGTAAATCTCCAGGGTAATCTTGTCACGAGTGATTCCTCTTTATTCATCCTCCCTGCTCCCGTGCTTCGTTTCCTTCTGCGTGTTTCAATTTCTGTCTTATATATTATTTTATTTTATTATTATTTATTTTTTTCCTCAGGTCTTGAGGAAAAGCTTCGTACTACGGATGCCCAGAACACGGAGTTACAAGGGAAATTGACCGAGGTAGAGAATCAGCGAGCTAACCTTCAAATTTTAGCAATCTCTTCCGAACTGCGTGCCTCCAAAGTTGAGAAGAGTGTGTCCTTGCTAAAGCACAAGGTTACAGAGGTGACTGTTGTTGCGCATCTTAAATATGTTACTAAGGTGATCATGCTGAAATCCAGAAAGCTACTGGACAAGAATATCCCTTACAGGAGACTCCTGTGCGTCCTGACCCGCAAACTACTCAGTCTTCGGCTTCTGCGGCTTCGGTAGCTCAATTTCCCTCCAATCGTCCTGCTGGCGTGCCTTCTTCTTAGATGCTTTTGCTGTGTTTTTATTCCCCTTTTGTTTTTTAAGCTTTCAGACTTTTCTTGACCCTGATGATTGTTTTTGATTATGCCTTCTGATATTTTTGCGTTTTGTGCTGTTATCTGTTTGTTGGGGTGGATGCGGGTGTAATCACTTATGTTGTAATTTTTTTAGTGATTTATGGTCAATCACCAGTGCTTTTGTGTTTCTTTGCATTGTGTATTTGTACCTCTTTACTCCTTTATTGCCCCTGCTTGAAAAATGGTATTGCTAGATTATGTCTCCTGGCAAAGCCTTTGCTTAAGCATGAGTTAATATTTTGGGTTGTGATGGGTAACATATATTCAAAGCAAAGTATGTACACATACTTGCCCCTGTTACTCATGACAAGCTAAAAATCAAATCTATCTTCGTTTTCTTGTGCGAACCAATACTGACTTTGCCCCAGTCGAGTATTACAAAGGTTGGTTATTTCCG
This sequence comes from Papaver nudicaule, assembly GCA_023529015.1. Classification (NCBI taxonomy): domain Eukaryota; kingdom Viridiplantae; phylum Streptophyta; class Magnoliopsida; order Ranunculales; family Papaveraceae; genus Papaver; species Papaver nudicaule. Next base: position 3,389 of record JAJJMA010273631.1, on the reverse strand, counting down.
TGCGGGACAATACTGACTTTGCCCCAGTCAAGTATCGCAAACTGCGTTGAGGCTTCTGTGGGAACTAATACTGACATTGCACCAGTCTAGTATTGCAAAAGTTGGTTGTTCCCGTGCGGGGCGATACTGACTTTGCCCCAGTCATGTATCACAACCTGCTTTGAGACCCTCGTGCGGACCAATACTGACTTTGCCCAAGTCTAGTATCGCAAACTGTTATAGTTTTTTAATTTTGGTTAGCCTTATGCTTACGTATGAATTGTTATCAGGGATTTGCGCTTCTGAGTCTGGTGTAAGGGTTGCTAAAGTGTTTAGCCCAGTCACAATGATTGCTAAGCCCTGGCCAGGGGGAAGCAGAGTCATATGTGGGGTGTTTCCCTACCGGGATCTTGTCTCCTTATGGTAGGGATGTTTGTTGTATGTTACGCATCTCTTGCTATCGATTGGAACCTCTGGTTTTACACTTATTAGACGCTAACGAGGTTAATCTGAAGAGACTACACATGGCGTGCTTCACCCATTTATACGTTTGCTGGGCACTCTTATCAAAGGTTTGGCTTTGACGGTATCACGACGAAAGACAACAACTCATGCCCCGCAGTTGCGTCGACAAGTTGGTCTATGCTTTGGAGCGGGTAACTGTCCTTTGGGCACACTTTGTTGAGATTAGAGAAGTCTATGCAAATTCGTACACCTCCATTCTTCTTCAGCACTATCACCATATTAGATATCCAGGTTGGATACTTAACTTCCCTTATGAACCCTGCGTCCATAAGTTTCTTGAGTTCTTGTTCAACTGCATGATGATAGTCTGGTGATATTTTCCGCAATCTCTGCCTGAAAGGTATCGTTCCCGGTTCAATTTTTAATTCGTGCTCCACGACTTCTGGGTTTATGCCTGGCATATCTCCCATCTTCCACGCGAACACGTCTGCATACTCAATTAGTAATCTATGAAGTGTTCCCTCCGGATCATCCCCCAGCAGAGTCCCAATTTTTATCATTCTTGGGCATTCCGCTGTGCTTATGTTTACTTCCTTGGTCGGCTTTACCGCGGAGAATAACGGCTCTGGTGTTCCTAGGAGGGGTGCGTTCTTTGATTGTTATTTGGCATGCATTTTACCCTTCACATCCTTCATAGCTTCAACCTCATCCTGGCTTATGCCCGGGCATGAGGTGTTTGAGAGTTCGGAATGCTTCTGCGTGGCGGCTAGGATTTCTCTTGCGATATCTGTGAGATGTTGTTCGATTGCTGTCTTCTTGTCTATTTCTACTTCCCTCCATGGAGTTGACACTTCATACCCTGGATCTGTTCGGACGTGCATTAAGCTCTTCCCCTTGGATTCTTCGAGGTACTCGTCAATCACCATATTTTTGCTTTCTTCTTTACGGTATTTTCTGTTATTTTTCTCCGCGCGTTCCGTATTCATTCTGATATCGGTGGCGTGACATTCCCTTCCTATTATGGCTTATACGGGGATGGCACATCCATAATGCTGAAGCTAGTATTTACGGTCAAAGGTCCCACTTTCACTTCTAGCACGATTTCCCCTTTGGGCTTTAAGATTGATCCATGTAAACCGTATATCGTATAACGAGATGGGGAAAGTTGTTCATCCCTGAGATTCATTTTTGAGGAAGGAACTGTAAAACATTACATTCAGAGAACTCCCACTGTCGATCAGTATCTTCTTCATGTTCCATCCAGCCATGGGAAGAGTCAAAACCAGTGGGTCGTTGTGGACTTATACTTCTTGATCTACATCGGCCGCGGAGAAACTTAACGGGGTGGCCATCCATCCTTCCCATTGTTCCACAACTTCTCCATTCATGCTAAAGATTTCGTGATTCTCCATTCGCTTTCTAAGGCGCTGGATTATGCTACCCACAAATGTTCGCGTGCGGGATTCTGAATGTGTAATCATGGTAACAACTTGGTCGTTTGGTGGGATCGTGACAGTTTTATTTTCTGGTTGCGCTGCTACTGCTGCACATATTGTCCTAGATCCCCTGTATCTACCAATCCTTGGATGTAATCCTTCAGCGTTTTGCAATCTTCGGTTCGATGCCCCTTGAACTCGTGTTACTCGCAAAAATCTTTGTGGTTTTCATTCTTTGGAGCCGGCTGTCCTCTTGACCATGGCCACTTCATATCTGCACGGGATTTGAGAGTTCGCAATATCTGAGATATGCTCGCGTTCATCTTGGTATAAACTAGATCATTGAAATCATAGCTCTTCTTTCCGGTTCCCGACTTGGGACGCTTGTTGTCATACTGCTTTGTTCCATTGTATTGTCGCTTTTCCGCGGGCTAAGGCTCTATTGAGTTGGTGCGGTGAGAACTTCTGTATCCTTGGGAAGGCTTGTGGCTGCTCCTCGGATGGTCGAAAGATCTATGCGATTGACCTCGGGGATTATCTTTCTGAATCTCCTGTAGTCGTACGTGCTTCTCCAGGATGATGCGCAATGCTCCTTCAGTATGAGGGTCTGATCCGTGAATCTCTATAAAGAGTGCGCAATGTATGTCCAATCCCCAAGTAAAACCGCTGATCTTGGCCTCATCGCTCAAATTCCCTATTTCTTGACATATCTTGGTCCATCTTCTCTCATATTCTCGGTAATCCTCTCCGGGCTCGGAAATCAACCCGTGGAGCTTATATGTCCCCGTCTTCAAAGCTTTGTTGTACATATATTGTCCTACGAACTTGGTGGCCAACTCAGCGTACGATCTGATGGAATTGGGTGTCAAGTTATCGTACCATTGGAGTGCGACCCCCTTTAAGATGGATGGGAAGTACCTGCCCATTACCACATTATTTCTTACCCAAGGAGCCATGACCCGTGCGTAATACCTAAGGTGAGCTGCGGGATCCTTGGTTCCATCATAGCATTGAAAAGACATGAGTGAGCATTTCCTGGAGATTCTGGTTAGTGCTAGTCTCAGAATTAGTGGTGTGGTTTGGGCATCATGCATTGCTACTTCCAACATGTTTCCTCCTTGGTGTGCTCTGATTGCCCTCAGCTCTTCCCTCATCTCTTCCAGTTCGTTCCGATATTGATAGCCAGGAATGATTGGTATAGCCCCATGGTTAGCTCGACCCTGTTGGGGATAAGCTGGTCCATCCACTGCCTGATTCTCGTCAAAATCATCCTCATAGTCATCTTCTTCATAATCCCCCTGTATGTCGTCCTCCGCGGATTGTTCTCCTGCCTCGTAACTGTAGTCTAAGCCTTCTTGGTAATCATCACAGCGTTCTGACTGGTTGCGGGTTTCTTCATTGTGAATGCACAATTCTTCTTCTTTCCTGATTGCTTTGATGACGGGCGTTTTGCGAATAACAAGAGTTCATTACTTCGATAGATAGAGATAAGAATAACAAGAGTTCAAG
>JAJJMA010273594.1:0-18508 GCA_023529015.1 Papaver nudicaule | reverse complement strand
TGTTCTTGATGTTGAGACGAGCTAGCTTGTGCTACATGTTGAGACGATCTTGGCTGTTCTTGATGTTGAGACGGGCTAGCTTGTGCTACAGCATCATCAATTGGAGCAACATCCTCCAAATTTTGTTCACCGCTCCCACTTCCTCCCTCACCTACCCCTACCCTTGCACCTCTGTTGCCGGCGTGCAAATTAACACCCCCACGAGCTGGGGGGGAAGCAACAGGGGTCAGGTCATTAGCTCCCTTTTTCTTCCGCATGTGGTAAAATTTGGTGAACAACGACTGTTTGAAACAATAGAACCAAGGAAATAAATTACTACTTACGGCTACATAGGGGTTGAAGAAGCAAAACGGAACTAACCTACGGCTACAAATGCCCCTATCGAAAGTCGACGTAAGTAACTTACGGCTGAAAGTTATAAGCAATTAGTAGCCGTAACTAGTGGACATTTGGTATCCAAAAGTTACAGGAGTACTTACGGCTGTTAAGGCAAAAACCTTTGGCGCCGTAACTATACTTACGGCTGCTAATTACCACTTACGGCTACTAACTCTGCGATAAAACTTTGGTTTCACTAAAGGAACTTACGGCTACAAAAGTGAAAACCTAAGTAGCCGTAACTAACACTGTAACCGCGATTTTGCCCTAGTTACATTTCGAAAAATAAATCTAAGAAGTAAAAACTGAAATTGGAGAGATGGGTATTCAATTCTTACCTTTGGGAGACCATTTCGGGGTTGGATTGAAATTGTGGAGGCGGTTGTAGTGGATTTGGTAATAGTTCCGGTGGGTTTTCGGAGAAAACCGCTCTCGGACGAGTGGGTTGTTCTTCCCCCTCCTTTGGTTTTGATTTCTTCGTCATGGTTTTATAGAATTTAATCGCCGATGAAAGTATTCGTAATCGCCAATTAAGCGAGACGAGGAAATAGAAGAGAAGAAGAGAAAGAGAGAAAAGAGGCGTAGAAGAAGAAGAAGAAAGAAGAAGAAGAAAAAGAAAAAGAAGCCCCTTTCTTTGGCTTTTTATTTTGTGTTTTTATTGCACATGTGTGTTCCGCACATGTGGCCAATTGGGGTGCAAAAAGAGAGCATGGGTTGTTTCTGCGGGTGTAAATAGTAAATACAACATAACTACTAATTTCAAAATATAGATGATACAACTACTAATATTCAACCATTAAAACACATAATTGGTTCACCCATAGATGTTTAGGTTTACACATAACATAAAAGAAGAACCGTACTCAACACATAAATAAAATCAACTAACATTTCCAGTTCCAAACCATGTTCGGCTGCGGATTAGTTCAAAGCTCGGTCCGCCATTCGCCTCGACAAGTGGACGAAGACGTTCTACAGCAACACAAATTCTATTGCGACAAGGAACGTCGTCCACCTCACCAACTCTCTTGCGTCGAAGATTACGGATTGGTCGCTCATTAAGGTCACAAGTGCAAGGGATATAGCTGGGGCCAGGATCAGGGTCATCACCCAATAGTGGTAGAATATTACGAATTGGTGATCTTATGGCAGGAAGATACTCCCTTTCTGCACCTTCTTGTGGAAGTTCCTCAATAACTTCGCTAGTTTCATTTGGTTCAATCACAACACTGGATTCAGGAATCTGTACTTGCATTATTTCAGTTGGTGCAGCCACGGCACTTGAGTCTGGTTCTCTGAAGCGCAAAATATGGCAGAGAAATGTGAGAAAATTGGTTGTCAGTGTAACTTACGGCTACTAATCCAAATAGATAAGCAGCCGTAAATAAATATACGGCTGGTAATCCAAATAGATATGCAGCCGTAACTCAACTTACGGCTTATAAGTTTGCACTTACGGCTTTTAACTTTGCGACAAAAAATTTTTTAATTACAGAAACTTACGGCTAGTAACTAAAGTATCGGTATTAGCCGTAACTAACTTACGGCTAGTAAACTGAACTTACGGCTTGGATCTTAAGCTTTAATGGCTTACCTAACAAACTACTTACGGCTAGCTGTTCTTCAGATGCGAGACGTAAATAGGACTTACGGCTCTAATAGCCAGCCGTAAGTAGTTCTGGAACTCGAGTTTCGATTTTCATGGAGTGAATCTTACCTAGTTTTAGCACCAAAATCAATAACAAAAGAGTGGGTTTGGATGCTTACCTTTGCTGCTCCATTGTTGCATCAGTTTTGGTTCCATCCATGATCAAAAACTCGAAAATGAGAAAATGTGGAGAGGAAATGGGGAAGAAAAGAGAGGTAAGAGAGGAGAAGAGAGGGGAGAAATTTTGATGTTTTGTTTGTTAGGTTTTGATTTTTTTTGTGTGGGATATAAGTATTTATGTTTGTAATTAGGGTGGGTAAATTTGGGTAAAAATTAGTATAAATTAGTATAAGGTTTAGTCATTTCACGTTTTTTTACACCCCCTTATAATTCGTGGGGACATTTGAAGTAAATAGTGCAGGGGCTTCAAAAAAAATCAAAAACCTGAAGCCCCTGAATCACTTTTCTTGATTTAGAGCCTAAAGTTTTTGTTGCTACTGGTAGAGGATATAATAGATTCTTCTTCTGGCCATTCTAATAATTTTAGAGGAAATTTTAAAGGAAGAGGTGGTGGTAGGTATCCAAATCCTATTATGTTTCAAAGAAATATCAATGGAAGAGGTTATGCTACTATTGAGAAACCTATATGTCAGATTTGTGAGATTGCTGGGCATACTGCTCTTACTTGTTCTCAAAGGCTTAACTTCTCTTATCAAGGAAAAGCACCACATGATATTTCGTTTCAGAGACGTATTAGTGAATGCTCATATTTTTATGCGCTCTGATTATGGGGATGTAGCAGATTCGGTGTGCAAGAATGCCAATTGAAAACCATCCCAGCCCGGGTAAAGAGCAATGTCTGTTAGTACATAAAGCTTTAATATCTTTCAAAATGGTAAAAAAAAAAAAAAAAAACTTTAGCGCCCTTAAAAATTAACCTACTATGGTATAGTTAAATCCTTGCCAAAGGAGAGTTAGTGGTTCATGATTTTGTGATACAGGCAAGATCAATCACAGAAATTCTTATAACACAACAACTGACTTGAAGATTATCCACATAAAGGGTCCGTCAAAGTTTCCGGCATGTTAAAGGGAACCGAAAATCTAAAGGGAATTTATGATGCCAAACTTAGCATTAGCTAGAAGAAGAAAAGCAAGGATCTTCCGATACAATTATTAAATTAATCATGTACTTATTAACCATTAAATTAAACATTACAATTATTTCACATAGTTTCTTCTACCAGCTCAATTTTGCTGCCTTTGGCTCTCAGAGATGAACATGATCCAATTCCTTCTTAGTCGAATGAAAAAGCTTTGAAATTGATTTCTACCTCTATTTTTGATTTTAATGGTTCTTTCTTTTCTATTGGAGTGAAAATTGCAGGAAAAATCACAGTAATATTAAAAAGATGTGTAAAACAGCCGAAGAAAAAAGACCAACTGAAACAAAGGTCATTTGAAATGCTTGAGAGGAAATATCATAACGCCGATTATATTTTTGGTGTTAATATAAAACTTGTTACTTGCCATCATTTACTTGTCTCAGATCTATCAACTCTTCAACAAAATAAAAAAAAATGTGGATCTAATTTGATCTATTGTTTGTTGCTTATGTGAGTTGGGTGAGGAAGAAAGAGAGGAAGAGGAAGAGGAAGCAAGAGAGATGGAGGCGGAGGAGAACTGAAACTAGGGTTAGGTTTTTCTATTCGGCTCTCTTTGGTTTATATACTTCTAGTAGATAGATTACCGTCCGTGAGTTTGGATCTCGAGGAAACTTTCAACGGTCCGATTATTATCAGGTGTCTCATGTTTTCATGGGTTTTGTAAACAGAATTTTTGCTTTTGCCTCCGAAGGTTTACAGCGGTGAACCTGCCGGGGACGATGGATAGATGCAAATGTGCTCTTCTTGAGATTAACTTGTACTTTTCATCTAATTATGACTTTCGCTAATTCATTGCTTTCGCATTCGGAAGAGGAATGCCATTTACGACACATGTGTCTTCAATGACATTTGATTTTATTGTACCCGTATTTTCCATGTAGAAAAACATTCCGTCGGAACTAATTAGTGTCACCGGCTTCTTCTCCAATCCATGGTCACTGGTCTTATCAGTGCACAAATGTACGTAGGAATATTCAAACATGATTATTTTGAAATTTATTTCATGCAAGAATGGTCAAGGTTATAACATTTGCATCCATCCTAATAATGATGATCACCTTAATTGCCTCCCAGTTGACCATCTGACAAATAAATTTTAACATACAAATTTTTGATAAGGAATTCCCTAACCCCTATGGATGTAGCCCAAGCCGTGAAGCATAATAAGGATTTTTGAATATTAAATGCATGATTAAGATAATGCCTTCCACCAACATCATAGGTAGATACGCACGGGATAAGTGTTGTGGTATAGGTTAAGGCTTTCTGCAGTGTAGGATAAGAGTTTAATACACACACAACCATTGTAAGTTTAAACTTACATTCATAAGGATATGATTAGCTTGGATTACAACAAAAATAACAATAAGCACGATAATCAGACATGAAAATTTACAAATACAATCGGTAATATAACCAAGACGATCTAGAATCTTCTATTTAGGGTTTCTTCTACTTGTTTCTTAATGACTCAGATTTGGGATCACCTTGCAGGAGGATGTCTTCATTTGATCCGATTGAAAACCATAGAGTGTAGTAGGATGTCTCCAAGAATGAAATGACTCCTTGTGACAAAGGCACCAGATTGTTGGAGAGACATTGGCTTGGCAAGGTCAATGAGATAGACTTGAAGTGAAAATATTGAGAGGAGATATCATTGTGAAAAATTGTTGATGGTATGAAGGATGTTGTTGAAAAATCAGCCATGAACAAGTTTGGAGGAACATGGGATGATGATTGATAAATCCAATGGTTGGGTTTTAGGTTTCTCTGCTCTCCGCCGTCTTTCACTTCTACTGATATAAGAAGATCTGAATGTATCTAGTAGAAGGGTTTAAGCTTGCAAAAAGCCTTTATATTCATTTAGGTTTGTTGATAGACGGTTGAGATTGTGTGAATGATACACGTGGATTGTCAGAATCACATCTGAGTCTTTAGTAGTCAGATTTGAAATGTTGACCAATACATTGCCCACCCAGTTTTTCTGAGTATCTGTTCTGTGGATAAATAATTGGGCAAATTTCTAAAATGACCATAAAAAATATTGCTAATTAATATGTCGGCCGTTTTTTTAAACAGTTTTACAAAATGGCCAAACCGTTAAGTTTTTCTTCCGGGCCCACTTTAATGGTCAAATTCATTGATTTAGTCAAGATTCTCCGTCTAAATTACTTCCCTATCCTTACAACAAATCTACCGTTAATTTTATAGACGGTGATAGATGAGTCAAACACATGTTTCAACCCACACGTGTGTAACAATTACCCTAAAACTAAAAAAATCAGTCAAGAACAGTTTATATCTTAAATTTTTTTTTTCTCTACCTTAACCGATTTCCAGCTGATGTGAACCAAGATCTTCCTCTTGCTACTGCTTCTCTTATAGATACAGTGACAATTATCCCACCAGATGCACAACGTTGCAGAAGAAACAATGGTCATTCTGGTTGGAGATGCAAAAATCTAAGTGCTGATAATAATCTTCAATACTGTCAACAACATTACGAATCAAGGAAGAACAATCCTCCTTCAAAGAATAAGAAGAACAAGAAGAAGAAATTGGCATCTGATAATGATTCTTCTTCTCCAATTTCAGCTCCGATTAAGCTCAAGATTAGGCGCAGACGAGGTTTGTAAGATGCTTAATCCTTGGTTGTTATCTGAATCTAGGGTTTTTATGAATTGGGTTTGATTTAATCTTTGGTTTATCTGAATTGGGTCCGAAATTTGGTTTTGAATTTTTCTGATTTTGGATTTTCTTGAGTTGGATAACATGGTGTTTGTGAAATTTCCTAAGTGATGCTTCTGGATATTGGCTATAACATCAATTTTTTTTGCATGCAGGTGCATCCTGGACCAAAAATACCAACAATCTATTCTGGACAAACTTGAGGAAGCTATTACAAGGAGTGATAACATTCCTGTAACACTTTAGGGTATTACTCAATCTTTGCTCTGAATTTTCTTATATGCTTTGTGTAATTTCAATTTTTGTGGGATTGAATGTTTGTTTTATATCTTAAGATGAAATGATCATTGTTAGTGTCAAGAGGGAACTGAATGAGCATTAGTCAGTACAAGGACATGAGGGAACTATGTCTAGGAAATGAGGATTTTGATACCTTAGTTCTGATTTCCCTAATTGATTATAACATACAAAAACTGTTTTGCTTGTAACTAGTTGTTCAATTGTTGGTTCGTGATGAATTTTGGATATGTTGTACCTGCATATGTCAGCAAGGTCTGTTAAAATTTGAGGTCGTTCAGATCAATTTAAGACCCTGAAACGATTGACTTAGCTAACTGCATTTCTGTAGGATCTCATGGAATGGTCAAACTGTTTTGCTTATAAATCAATATTTACAAGTTGGGTTGTAGCCAATTTTGGATATTTTATAATTGAGTATGTCAGGAAGATCAGGTTAAAATTTGGGAATTTTATGACCAGTTTAGGACCCTGAAACGATCGATTGAACTAACTACGCTTCTGCTAGAATTTGACACCGAGTAGGGTTGTTTAATCTCTTGTATAGAAGTATCTAACCGTTAGATTAACTGTAGGTTGTACATGGTATATTTATTGTCCTGTAAAAATTCAGAAAGATCGGATCTCTTTTATTTACTTGCATTTTTAGTGGGATCTGTATATTTTTTTGGTCTCTGGATTAGCATGTCTTATACAGGTTGCCTACACCATTATTCAACTTGAAAATGATTATAATGGGGCTGTATACTGATGTTGAATGTTTAGTGGGAAGGGTTGAATGTTACAAGGTTTCCTTTGTCTGAATTGTAATTACCAACAACGAGTATGTCTTTACTGTGCATTTATGCAATTTGTGTTATGGCAAATACTTAACATTGATGTTGAACTGGTCATTTTCTTGTTGTGTAGAACCTAGGGTTTCATTTTCTTCAGATTGCTTGAAAAAGAGCATCTGTGGGTGGAATTAGGGCATCATGGTGTTGATCTGAATATGAATCCTGCACCTGCACCAGTAATTGCTGAATAAGAACCTGTTGCTGTTGCTGCTGCTGCTGATGCTGCCGATGCGGTTGTTCATATTGGTACTCAAACAGCTGCAACCTTCGCAACTACCAGGATGAAACTCTTGAACACTGTTCTTAACAGGGTCTTTTGCTAGATGTGTTTGGTTCAGTTGAGTTGACTCACCAGTTAACTCGGTTGTGTTCATTGGTTTAACTCACTTAGTCACTGAGTTGGATTGGAGTGATTCTTTGGATTGACTCACTGATCTAACCGAGTGAGGGGTAATATGTCTTTTTCTATGTGGGTTAACTGCCATCTAGTGGGTGAACTTCCGTTACCCGTTTTTTGAAAAAAACGGGACGGAAAAAGTCAATATTGGCCATTTTGTAAAACTGTTTCAAAAAACGGCCACTTTAATAATTAGCAATATTTTTTGTGGTCATTTTAGAAAATTGCCCTAAATAATTTTGCACAAACAGCTTTTATCGATAAAACGCAACTAGCAGTCTAGCACAATTGATAAAGCATTTTGAGACCCTATGCTCAACCGGAAATACACATAAGGATTTCAAATGGTATATAGTTTAGTCCAAGATTTATAGAACTCCATGATACTGCATTACCCACTTTTTTTTTTTTGAATTATAAAGGTTATATTAAAAATTGGACCCTAAGCACCCAACAGTTGGCGTCTGTTTTTGATATATGTAGTGCAGGTGCAGATTTTACTTTCCGGTGTAGACTAAATGCCGCGGAAGCCATCGATTTAATGGAAATTCGTCACGACATTCAGGGGGTAGTCTTGCATGAAGGAGGAGAGGATATTATTGGTGGAGATTTCACTTCCAGGAAGCATTTTGCTAAACAATGGGAAGCAATTCCAGACGTCACTTTCTGGAGATTACTGGAACACAAGTTACTTCCTCCTAAGGTATATTTTGTAGTCTGGTCTATGTTACATCGATCTTTGCCTGTGAGGAATGTACTACAAAGAAGAGGTATGATCCTTCCCAACATTCTTTGCCCCATATGCAACAAGGACATAGAAACAGCAAGACACCTTTTCTTCTCGTGCGACGACTTAGCATCGAAACTATGGAACTATTTTCTGCAGTCCTGGAATCTTGATTGGGTTTTTTCAGAGAACATTGAAGATATTCTGAGAAGCTGGTATATATCCAAGTTTAGCAAGCATCGGTATATGGTTTGGTCGTTGATTCCTTTCGCTATTATATGGCAGATTTGGCTTACGAGAAATGCGTTAGTGAACGGCGGCAAGGCGAAACCTTTCATGGATATAGTAACAGCAGTAAAGCTGGACATATACTTATGGACTTCGCAAACAGATATTTTTAGGGCGTATACTACGACGCAAGTTATTTTTCAATGGGAAACTCTCGTAAATATGTGAGTTTAGTTTTGGCTTTGGCCTTGGGGGTCTAGAGACCTTTGTACAGTTTCTTTTGTGAATATTTTTCACCTTTCAATATATCCTTTTTTCGATCGAAAAAATTTTTTGGACCAAAGCGCACTATCTCCAAGCTCAGGTAGCTACGCAATGAAATAGAGAAAACTCTTCCCACTCCAATGCAGACGAGATTCGAATTCAGGTCGCCGGTATCAACGCCTAACGACTTTACCACTGACATCTGCTCCAATACTTCGTTTAAGTTCACACCTCGGCTTTTTTACTCAGATTTGGGAGATTGTCCAATTCTCCATTTTGGACTTCCACAATGACAGGAAAATTAGATAACCATATCAGTAAACGATAGAGAAATTACCAAAAACAATTGTCTCACTCTGCACCGCAAGAAATCTTTTAGAGAAATGCCTAATCCTCTACTGACAACATAAACAAAAACATATTTGGACTTCCTACAGAAGAGTTTTACCATATAATTGGAATGGCTCTTAATGAGGATGGGATAATGGCTGGGAGTGAAACAGTGGATATCATGGTAGTCTACTACTGACTGAATCATCTCATTCTAGCTACTCATACATCAATAAATTTCTGAAACAAACAGGGTTTATACAAAGATGGATTAAATTGCAGCTTCCGATTTTAACTTTATGAAAACCAGACATTACAATGGATATCATGGCTAATCTATGCTCCAATTCCCAGACCTTCATTTCCTTTATTTCCTTTTTACTGGTTAGATATTTTCCATAATTTCTGCTAGTGAGAAGAATTTGCCTTAAAAATGCGAAGAACTTGAACAGATCTCCCTTTGCATGGTCACCTTGAGGAACAAAATCCGTGCCATATGTTACCCTTGCGGTGTATCAACAGAAGTGATCGGATTAGAAGTGTCTTTTGATTCTTAGAAAAGGGTTTTCATCGATTTTTTGGGGTATTCTAGAAAAGAAAAATTGCAGAATTGAAAATGACGGATCTAGTAGCAACATGAACATTAACAATTACAACAAGACGATTGAGAATCTTTTAGTTGGGGTTTCTTCTACTGAAAATCTTCTTTCATTTAATGAAGTCGGTTCTTCTAGTTAGGGAGGTCATCAATTTCAGATCCGGTTTGGAAACCCAACCTATGCACTTAACTTTCTGGGGAAAAAGTTAATCAGGTTAAGAACAAATATGATGTGAAAAAATTGAGAGGAAAAATCATTGTAAGAGGATATGATGTTGATAGTGTTGCGCTTGAGATGAAAGATCGGGCATGGTTTAGTTTGGATGAATAGATCTTAATGTGCTGGTTGTGTTTAGGGTTCTCTACTCTCTGTCGTGTTTCACCTCTACTGCTACTTGCAACACGATAAGAAGATCTGAACGTAGCTAGTAGTAGGGTTTAAGCTTACAAAAATTTCTTTATATTCATGCAGGGCGTTGATAGACGGTTGAGATTGTGTGTTCGATACACACGTGGAGGGACTTTAACGGGCTGACCTGAATTAACAGAACCAGTATATTCGGATATATTCATAAAAACTGAAAAAATTGTAGTGCTATCTGAACTAGTTCATTGAGCGATACACTTTTTCTCGAAATGAATTTGGTCTCGACAATTTATGCATCCGTTCTGAGAAATATAATCCTACGCTAAGAAATTGAATGCGATGCTTAAGTTTGCATGGGTTGTTCACCTTATGCAGCTGAAGGTACAATTTTGAAGTGGTATGGTGTTTCTCTTCAACCTAGCTATTTTGCAAGACTCAAGTATCTTGTTGCTGGAACTAGATCACTCTTGAACGTCATGCTGCTTGCAATTGCTTGAGCAGCGCTTCCCGTGGTATCTCTGGGATTAACTATGGTGTAATGCTGCCTCACTCCCCGGCAAATGTGGTGTTAGCATCCCTGGGCACAATTTATCCCATCACTGATATCATATCAAATGACAAACACGAAATCCCTGCAGTCACAATGGACGTCGTCTCGAAGAAAAAAAATCAACAAGAGAAAGAGACTTCTAGTAGCCGTGACGTTTTAGAATTATACCGAGAGTAATTTGTGAACAGCAAATTAGAATTTTGATTTCTGAAGAATATATCCTTCATTTTATCAAAAAAAATAATTATCCAGTAATTCTTGGCGAGTAGGAAACCCAACACCAACCGCGACTCTATCTATGGGGAGTCGATTATGCCAAACTTACCATTACAAGAAAAGAAAAGAAAAATAAGGATCTCCCAGTACAAAACTATTCATCAACAAGAATGCTTGAAAAAGATATTCAAGGCAGATTTAATATTTAAGACGAAAATAAACATTGAAATTAATTTTATTATTATTACAATATGTAATCATTAAACATTACAATTATATATACTCAAAATACAAGACCTTTCACAAAGCTTCTATTTTCTTGCCTTTGGCTCCCACAGATGAACACTCTTCTATTTTCTAAGGAAGGTTTCTTTTTCTTGTTGGTGGGGTGAAAATAAAAGCGAGATATGTATTAGAAGACCTTAAAACGGATCTCCGAATAAGGTATCTTTGCCATGAACTTGGTCTCATCAATAGTAGTAAGACATAACAAGTTAGATAACTTGATTGTAGGTGGTAATGGCACACTTACTGCCTTAGAGTTTTGCATATCAAAACGATGAACAACCTTCTCAAGATAGGCTTTCTGTGTAAGACATAGTCTATTCTTCTTCCTATCACGACAGATTTTCATCCCCAATATCTTCTTAGCTGACCCAAGATCCTTCATCTCAAACTCCGAACTCAACTGTTTCTTCAACACTTCAATTTCTGACTTGCTATTTGCATCTATATATAAGCATGTCATCCACATAGAGTAAGAGATACACAAAAGTTCCATTCTGAAACTTCTTAATATACACACACTGATCATGTTCACTACGTGTGTATTCTTGCTGTATCATAAACATGTCAAACTTCTTATACCATTGTCTTGGTGACTGCTTCAAACCATACAATGACTTCAGAAGTCGGCATACATAATCTTCCTTACCAGCAACTTCATAACCAACGGGCTCAGACATATATATGTCTTCCTCCAAATTACCATGCAAGAAGGCAGTCTTGACATCTAATTGCTCGAGCTCTAAGTCAAACTGCGCCACAACTGCTAACAGGATCCGGATGGAGGTGTGCTTAACAACCGGAGAGAAAACTTCATTGTAATCCACACCTTCCCTTTGTGCATATCCCTTAGCTACTAACACTAGTACAAAAATTAAGATAGGTGACAGTTCAGAAGTGTCACCGTATACATTCCGTGACGTTTTAGGTGAACCCCGTAACTGTCACCTTTGTCAGTGTCACGGTAGATAGTCTATCTACTGTGACGCTTCTCAACTGTCACATAACCGTCAGCAATAACTAGTCAAAAGTGTCAAATAATATCTTTAAACCGTCATTGTAAGATACATCCGCGACGGTTTTTATTAGAAAAACGTCACCTCAGATATAGATTGTGACGGTTTAACCGAAAAAGCGTCACTT
Source organism: Papaver nudicaule (assembly GCA_023529015.1). Taxonomy (NCBI): domain Eukaryota; kingdom Viridiplantae; phylum Streptophyta; class Magnoliopsida; order Ranunculales; family Papaveraceae; genus Papaver; species Papaver nudicaule. The sequence continues at coordinate 6,390 of JAJJMA010273594.1, read as the reverse complement.
TAAATTGTTAAAGTGACTGTTGACTTTAAAAACCGTCACATTTCAGATGCTCCGATGGGTATTATCTTGGGCTAGATCGGATTTTACTAATGGGCTACATTTCAAATGCTCCGTATTATTTAGGCTACTGGATCGGATCTTACTAATGGGCTACTTACTGGGTCATAGCATGGGCTATTAGATCGGGTATTACTTATAGGCTATTTATCGGGTTACTAATTCGGACTTTTAAGGCCAAACTAGATAAGCCCAAACGAGTGTTTTGCTGGGCTGCTGTACGACACACCAACAAAATTTAAAAATCCAAAATGTACACAAACGAAATTTCCATTGAAATTAATTTATTAATAGTTGTAAACAAATTCTTGCTAATAAATAAAAATTATAAAATGACAAATTGTTCATAACCTATTCTATTAGCACTAACACTGATACCATTCTTGCTCCAGAGATGTTATTCCATTATCTGATACCATTCTTGCTCAGAGATTCTTCCATTATCCGCAAGCTCCTTCCCTTTCTAACCAACCAATTTCATGTACTCACCTGCACATTAGAAGAGAGAATAGTATTAGCGTACATGTGTCACCAAAATAGCATTAACTTGATCGTATAGTAAAATCTGAATACACACATGAGATGTTTCTTCAAATGGTTCATCCATTCCATCTTCACCTCCATGATGTCATCTTTGTCATATACTTGTTTTTCGAACCTCTAAATCAATGACAGAGAGTTAGTTACTCAAACACATCCTATTATCTACAAATATGGAGCTATATGTATGCTAGCATATAAAATTATTACCATCAGTCCTGTGACCGGATTCGGTTTTCCTTCTATGATATCTTTCATAAACCTCATGACATAAAACCCACATTCCCAATATCCAGGTTGGCGTGGGACATGCTAAATAAGTTCAACAATAAGTTCAAGTTAGAAATCTAAATCGTCATTAATCAATGAGTTAGCAATTCATTTATCACAATAGAGGTAATGCACTTACGGGTGGTGAATACCAAGAGGGCGGTCTTTCTCCAACACAATTCTCAGCAGCACTGTGACAAAAAATTAAAAGAAAAGAAGTAAGGAAGCATTCAAGGAAAAACAGATCTAAAAAAATAAAGCGGTCTTATATTCATCAACCTCTTCATAATCTCATCTATGTTGTCAATTGGTTTTCCATTAACTGAAAAAAGCCACCAAATCTTTGGAATACTCAACTTCACCACCATCAGAACCCAATGGTTACTGAAATACAAAAGAAGCATAAGTATTCGTTAGTATAAACATCTCCGAACATCTCCAACCCGATTATGTAGACGAATACGTTATGCTTACTTTTTAAGATAAGGTACGAAAACATATTCAGTCTTCACATTGGCCAAACATGTCTTCAATTCATTGAGCAATGTTTCCGGAGTTCTTGAATTCAAGGCAAATGTAGCAGGATTTATAAAACCGAACATCCTCTCTTTTTTTAAGGATATAATCTTCTCATGCAAGTACCTAAACAATAACACATAAAAGGAGTACAATGCTTGTTGTTAGATCATTACATGTAACCAGTTATATTGTTTATAAGTGAAAATAATATACATGATTACCTTATATAGAAAGCAACATTGTTGATAGATGCTTCCTTTTCCTCGTGGCAGATATAAAAAATATCATCCAATGATAAATACAAGGGGTTTGAGGTTTTTGAGTTGAAAATAGATGCATCCATTGGTACTTGAACGTCTTCTGCTGCTTGCTCTATGAGAACACTCGCATCTTCATAAAATTCGGAAAGTGGATCTCTAGGGCTGGAGGTACCACCAACCTACAATAAAAGAGATAATAAAAATTGAACTCAGAGAAGTAATTAAAAGAAAAAAGTAATAAAGAAAAAGCAATACCTACTTTTGGTTCTCTAATGATAGCTTTTTTGGGCCAAGACACAACTTTCCCCAAAGCTTGTCCCACTTCAACTATTTCGTCCCTTATAGGAACAGGTATGCGCGACGAATACGATATGGCAACGTCAATCAGAACACGATAGTTATCTTCACCAACTTTTTCACCATTTAGCACATCGTCCGATTTGGTAGGGAAGACACTCCCCTTTGCTACACATGTAAAACCCACCATCAACTTGCATGGTTCGCCCTGTAATGGAACACTTCATTAGGGCATTTTTAAAAGAAAGATACATTAAAATAACAGAAAGATTAAAGCAAGTAAATATACCATTCCAAGTCCAGAATCTTCTAGTAAGCTAGTGACATCGCGTAGGGAAGCCTGCTTAGATATTAATAAATAACCATAATAATTATTTTTGATGCGACTAAGTCATCAATATAAAGAAACTTAAATCACCACATGATCTAACAAATTGAATGGAGTTACCGTCTTGGTCTTGGAATATTTGCTTATATTGTACCCAGGCGTTTTGGACACAATGCTCGTGTTACGGCTAGAAGTAGGCGCTCTCTGCAACAGCAATTCGTTTAAAGATCAAACACTTCAAATAATAAGTAAGATACAAACTCACTTCATATAACCAAATCAGTTGAAAGACATGCCTGGTTTCTCTTGGGACTTGGTGCATCAATTTCTTCAAGGCCAGTTGAAGATCTCTGGTAAAAAGAAGTCTGATATTAGTTAGAAGTGATAGCCGATAGCACATACAAATTTCCAATATATATTCCAAGTATCTATATCAATAGTAACAAAATCTAGATAACCCATTTCATTGACTCATTAATTACTCAACAATCAGGGTTTGCATTTCACTCCACCAGTCATGCAAAGCTCACAAATCTCAGCAAGGCTCCAGTTTCATATTAAGCAAGATTATAAACACAAAGAACAAAGTATGAACGGCCACAAGATGCAATCTATCAAAACAACTCCAAGCATTCAGTTCTGTAACTTTGCAAAAGTAGAGATTCAAAAATAATGTGATTCATATTCTTTACCTTTTTCGGATTGGGACTTCTTGGCACAGTTAGACTAGCAGGAGATGTTGCAGATGACTGAAAAAATACTCCTCAATATTAATCCCCAAAAAAAAAAAAACTACTGAAAGAACCTACCAAGAGTTAGTAACATTACTTGTTTACTTGAATTCTGCATTTCAGCAAACATTTTCTCCAAATTTCCGAGCCTTCCGTTTACCTCAGTATTTGCTACATGTAACTTTTCATTTGCTACATGTAACTTTTCATTTGCTTCTTGAAGTTGTCTATTTTCCTCTAGACATGCCTCTAAGAGTGCCTTTGTTACTCTTGTTCCACCTTTTGGCTTGCGGAAGTAAGCAGTAGGGACAGCATATTTACCACCAGCCCTCACTCGGCCAGAATGTTCTTTGCCAAATATACTAGCAAGTGAATCTTTGCTCTTGTCTCCAGTATCTTCATTGTTCTTTTTAAAATCCTCCTGCAAAAAAAAATGAAAATATTTGTAAATCAATATAACTGATGGTAAAAAATATTACGAGTGAATACAAATTATACTAAGAACCAAAAGGACGTACAATTTCCTTTGCTTTTGCTTTGGTGGCATCATCTATAAACTCCCCGTCCTTGTCTACGCGAGCAGCTATCCATAAGTCACCCCGATCGTTTTTGTCAGGTGTGTATTTGTTGTCTCTTATCTATCCGACACCAAAAATAATGTCATCAAAAACTTTATCATCATGGGAAACTTTATCAAACAGATTACTACATTAATAAACTATTCCTTACCAATCTTTCTTCTAACCCGACATAACCAGATCGCCCCAATCTGTGGTTGTAGAGATTCTTTGCCCGCCTTTCTGATTGTAACTTGTGGAGTTCCTGTAAACCACAATTTACACATAATTGGTATTATAATTAGTAATCAGGTAAGTGAGTAGACCATATAATTTCAATAGAATAGATAAACTGTACATACCATAAACTCTGGGGTTAACCGGGACTTCAGAAACTCATCCCCGTGGTTTTGCTTGATGAATTCGTACAGTTCTGGGGGGTTTCTAAGTAGTTCTGGATAATCCTTGTCTTTCATGATGTACTTAGTCGTTAATGTACTTTTAAAATTTTTCCATACTCTTCCACACGATTTCAGTATAGCCTCTTTCAGGTTTACATCAACATCAAATCGACTCTACAACACAAACAAATTTTCACAGAATGTAAAAACCATGATAATTGTGTGATATAAATTAGTAGTATTAGTTTATTTTTAAGTACCAGAATGCACTTCCACAATCGCTCTTTGTCGATGTTTTCTACCTCGTGCCAATCGTTGTGGGTGATTGGGATTAACTTTTTTGCCATCAAGGCTGCATAACTTACAAACTCAGCTTGCTTCTCGACCTTAGGTTCGCCCTTGTCATTTAACTCGATTTTTTTTCTGGGCGTATCGTTTTGGGACACAAGTAGCGGAAGTCTAGTAATACTTCGAGGCTTCCGAGGCTTCTTTTTCTTAGCTGTATCATTAACAAATCAATAGAGATACAGAGTGAGGCTTCTTTTTCTTAGCTGATCATTAACAAATCAATAGACATAGAGAGTAAAACAGAGTAAAACAATCAAAAAAAAAAAGTGATTTACCATTACCCTCATCACCACTATTTTGTGGAACGTTTTCAGGACTGCTGCTATTTTGTGGCACATCTTCATGATTGCTGATGTCTGAACCTACTACTTCAGGAGTACCTCTATTTGGTGGCAAGTCTTTAGCCATTGCTAGAAGAGTACCTGCAAATCACGTGGTTTTGAGTATGACAATTGACCACCAAATCTAGGAAAAATATGAATTATCAATTTCATAACAAATCACAATAACATCATTGAGAGTAGTGTCACGGTACTCATTGTACATGTTGTGGTAACCAGTCCTACTTTGGTAACACAACCAGATACCTTGGTTGGGCTCTTCTCATAAATATGCAGGGGAAGTCAAAATTAGAACAGGCCACTAAAAGACTTCCAGGGAGGTCTACACTAATGAGGAATACAGACAATACAAGTTCAAATTACTTGAATAAACCATAAAAATTGCACAGATTGGACATTCCAATACTGTTTTCTCTCTTTTCATTTTTACTGCAAAAGGGGCACTACAAACTATAAAATCTCCACAAAAACCAGATCTAACTTAAACACAAACAAATCTACACAACCCATATGAACTATCCATTAACCATATCAATTAGCAACAAAATAAATTGAATGCAAGGAAAAATAAACAACCTATATCACCATTAAATCAAAATCAATCCTGGATTAAAATCAGAACAAAGAACTTAACCCAAAATCAAAGGAAACCTTCTCGTTATTTCATTTCTCTAAAACAGTATAACCCAAAAACTGAATTGAAATCCAAAATTAACATTAAAAAACCCTAAGTCATGACTTTCAATGAAATCAACAGAGAGAGGCAGATTGAAACCTTACTTTGCGTTGGAAAAAGAAAACCAGAGATGGATGAAGAAGAAGCTTTGTTATTGATATTTATAGCTCAATTTCCAGAACACCAAGCGGGAATAATCCCGCCCAAAAAGATTACATCTTGATTTTCTTCCCGCCCAAAAACTTGTTAGGGTTTAATCAAGTTTTGGTTTTTTTTGACCAGAATTATTCCCGCTTGAAGATCTTCTTTTATCTCTTCTATACATGTACCGAAAACTTCACCTGAATCAACGCCATCTGCTTTATATCCTACGGTAAATCAAAGATTTTTCTAGATATTTCAACCAAATATATGACTAAATCTTTAACAGAATTCCTATTCTTTCCTAATTCAGAGCAAAGGAAAAATATTTCTCTCTGTCTGTGTTTTAGAGAGGATTTCGGTAAAAGAGGAAAGAGAGAACAAGCAGGAGAAATATTAGGTGATTTTCCTAATTGACCAGACCTAAAACTAGGTAAGTGACACACGCGTCAGCTTTGAGAAAAATTAAACACACGCGTCTCTACTCTTTTCATAAGAGAAAGACACGCACATGTTGACATGTCGTGTTTAGAAAAAAAGAATCGTGGTTAGGTAACTCTAGTCTCCATCTTCGATTAGCTTAGTTTAAGAAAAACATCTTTGATTAACATTATCAAAACAACTAATTTTTTTTTTAATATTAGGGGAAAAAAATAACTTAAAAACAAAAATGTGATGCAAATGGTTCTTAGCTAGTAACTGAAGTTTTTATTTTATTAATATTTGGCAAAACTTAATGACATGGGATAGAATGGGTTCCTAATTAATAAGTTTGAGTTCGTTCGAGTAATATTAAGCAAAGTCGAGTGACGAGTAATGAAATCGGTTTGTAACTAGTAAATTTAAGTTCGTTCTGATGATATTGACAAAAATCGAATGACGAGGAATGAAATCGGTTCGTAACTAGTAAATTTGAGTTTATTC
>JAJJMA010273588.1:10834-29591 GCA_023529015.1 Papaver nudicaule | reverse complement strand
CAACCAAAACTCCATCACCATAGCACACACACCAACCAGCTGCATCATTGCCCTCTCACCAGAACTGCACCAACCTGACCTCACCAGCTACAGCAGCCTTGAATCACCACCACAGCTACCAATCTCACATGTTCAAGCTGCCACCATCAAGTCATTCCCAGCCATCAGCTAACTCCATTCACACAGCAGCACTTCCATCCAGACCAACTTGCAGCACCAGCTACAGCAGCCTTACACTCATTCTCAAATCAACCATCAACCTGCCATGCACTCAACCATTACAGCAGCACTCTCATGCCACACACCAAATCTCCACACAAACAAACATCACACCATCACAGCATCAGCACTAGTGGCAGTACTGCTGCAATTCAACTTCCATTGCCCTGCCATATCACTTCAGCTGCATAGTTCCATAATTTCTGTTTCACTGTCAGTACACAACTACCAAACCACCAAACCACCAACAGCAGCAACCTGAATCACCACAGCCAACATGATCTTCTCCACCACAGCAGCACCACAACTGACTACATCCAAAGCAGAAACTCCCAGTTCAGTACCAGCTTAGCCATACTACACTCAATAGCCACCACTGCCAACTTAACCTGAAATACAGCATCATTTCCACATAACCACCATAGCCATCACCACTATATCATCACTGCCTGCTACTCCAGCTCTCCGCAACTACCAGCTGCACCACAAATCTCAAACTATCAGCACTGCCATCACCAACTCCTCCTACAGCAATTACACTTCATTCACAGCTCTACACACCACTTCAACAGTCGATCTTCATTCAAACCTGAGCTGTAATTCTGCATAATTTAGCACCATAGCCCCTTAATTTCACAAAACCCGCAGAGAAACTCCATGAATCCTTTCTCCTGATTCCACTGCCAACTCCAAATCCCTTCTAACCCAATCGACATCAACACCCCTTGATCCTTCCTAGGTTAGTTGTTTCTTCAATCGCCCCTGCTCTGCTCTTCCTCTAGCTTTTTTTTCAGACACAGATCTGAAAGTCAAATTGGAGATTGCGTCTGATTTTATGTGGATAAGGGGGGTGCCCCTTAACAGTTCCCCTGGGATCGAAATAACCATACACCACTAAATTTTCATTCATTTTTTTTTTTTTTTTACTGGCTGTTCTGTCTGGCTGTTCTGTTTTTCGCCTTGGCAGTTCTGTTTTTCGCCATATTATTTTTTTCTCGGCAGTTCTGTTTTTCACCTTGGCAGTTCTGTTTTTCGCCATTTGAGAGAGTGAGAAATAAGGACTTACCTCCCCCACACTTGAACTCTACATTGTCCTCAATGTAGATTGACTCGTCCAATGGAGTTCAAATGCGTTAGAAATCCAGTGGGTTGACTCCCACAAAGCGAAATTGAATGGGTTGACTCCCATTAAGCATCATCTCGTCTCTCTGCGAAAAGAACAAAAAAAAAACAGCAAAATTAGATACAAACAAATGGGTTGCCTCCCATGTAGCGCTTGTTTTAACGTCATCAGCCTGACGTAATGTCTCGATGATTCCTCCAGAGGGATATCATCAATAAGGTTGATTTCCACAACTTCGGATGTGAATGACTCATAATATGGTTTCAAACGATGCCCATTCACTTTCATCTCTTGTCCCGTTTCCACACTCTTAATGTTCACTGCACCATAAGGAAAAACGTGAAGCACAACAAAAGGACCAATCCAACGAGAACGTAATTTACCAGGAAATAAAGAAAGACGAGAATTAAACAAAAGAACTTTCTGTCCAACACTAAAGTGTTTTCTAGAAATCATCTTATCGTGAAAGGTCTTTGTCTTCTCCTTGTAAATTCGTGCGCTTTCATAAGCTTCATTACGAATCTCATCCAACTCACTAAGTTGGAGTTTCCTTTGTTTCCATGCACCATCCATCTCCATGTTGCATTGTTTGATAGCCCAAAATGCCTTGTGCTCGATTTCAACAGGTAGATGACACGGTTTCCCGTACACAATCCTATATGGAGACATCCCAATGGGTGTCTTGTATGCAGTCCGATAAGCCCACAAAGCATCATTAAGACGTGAACTCCAATCCTTTCTTGTGGTGTTAACTGTTTTCTCAAGAATGGATTTCACCTCTCTATTCGACACTTCGGCTTGCCCGTTTGTTTGTGGATGATACGGAGTGGCAATCTTGTGAGTCACATTATACTTTTTCAACAATCCTTGGAAAAGGTTGTTTCTAAAGTGTGTTCCTCCATCGCTGATTATAGCTCTTGGGGTTCCAAACCTTGCAAAAATATACTCTCTAACAAAATCTGAAACCACTTTAGAGTCATTAGTACGGGTGGCTATAGCTTCCACCCATTTCGAAACATAATCCACAGCAAGGAGAATATAAAAATTGCCGAAAGAGTTGACAAAAAGACCCATAAAATCAATGCCCCAAACATCAAACACTTCAACGAATTGAATATATGTTTGTGGCATTTGATTTCGAGCACCTAGATTGCCCGTTCTTTGACATCTATCACAAGTCGCACAAAATACATAGGCATCTTTGAATAAGGTAGGCCAATAGAATCCACTCTCAAGAACCTTGAGTACGGTTCTTTTGGACCCAAAATATCCTCCACATGCATAAGAATGGCAAAAAGAAAGAATAGACTGAAATTCAGAATCAGGCACTCACCTTCGTATCGTTTGGTCCTTACAATGTTTCCACAAATATGGATCATCCGAAATATATTGATTTGCTATCTTCTTCAACTTGTCTCTCTCAGCACGAGACAATTCTTTGGGAATTTGTTTGGAAACCAAATAATTCACAATATCAGCGTACCATGGTTCTGAACTTCCAAGTAAGAATAGTTGCTCATCCGGGAAGCTTTCACGCAACGGGATAGCTTCTTCGTCTACAGTAAGACGACTCAAGTGATCAGCAACTGTGTTCTCAATGCCTTTCTTATCTTTTATTGCAAGATCAAACTCTTGTAAGAGTAGTATCCAACGAATCAGCCTTGGTTTCGCTTCTTTCTTTGCAAGTAGGTACCTAAGAGCTGCGTGATCAGAAAACACAACAACTTTAGTGGCAATCAAATAAGAACGAAACTTTTCCAAAGCAAATACAATGGCTAAGAACTCTTTTTCAGTAGTAGTGTAATTGATTTGGGCATCATTAAGTGTTCTAGAAGCATAATAAATGGCATGAGGTACTCCCTCAATACGCTGTCCCAATACCGCACTAACAGCATAATCACTAGCATCACACATAAGTTCAAATGGTTTGCTCCAATCCGGTGGTTGAAGAACTGGGGATGTAATCAAAAGTTCTTTCAAACGATTGAATGCCTCCAAACACTTCTCATCAAAGTTGAATGCCACATCCTTTTGCAACAATTTGCACAATGGTGATGAAATCTTGGAAAAGTCCTTGATGAATCTACGATAAAATCCTGCGTGACCAAGAAAAGAACGAACCTCCCTTACGGTAGTGGGAGGGGTTAGATCACGAATAAGATCAATCTTAGATTTATCAACTTCTAGTCCCTTAGAAGATATAATATGGCCTAAAACAATGCCATGAGTTACCATAAAATGGCACTTCTCCCAATTAAGCACAAGATTTGTTTCAACGCATCTTTCAAGAATCTTTGTAAGATTGTTCAAGCACTGGTCAAAGGAATCACCATATACACTGAAATCATCCATAAAGACTTCTATCATGCGTTCTACATAATCTGAAAATATACTAACCATACACCTTTGGAAGGTAGCCGGAGCGTTGCATAAACCAAAAGGCATCCTTCGATAAGCAAATGTTCCGAACGGGCAAGTAAATGTTGTTTTCTCTTGATCCTCCGGTGCAATCACAATCTGATTGTAACCTGAATAACCATCAAGAAAACAATAATGTGAGTGTCCAGCCAAACGTTCTAACATTTGATCAATAAAAGGTAAAGGAAAGTGATATTTTCTAGTGGTAGCATTAAGTTTTCGATAGTCAATACAAACCCTCCAACCCGTTTGAACACGAGTTGGGACAAGTTCATTCTCATCATTCTGCACCACTGTGACACCCGACTTCTTTGGTACAACTTGAACCGGGCTCACCCACTTACTATCGGATATGGGGTAAATGACTCCCACATCTAATAGTTTGATTATCTCCTTCTTGAATACATCCATCATAGGAGGGTTCAAGCGGCGTTAAGCTTCTCTAGTTGGTTTTGCTCCCTCCCCAAGAAGTATCATGTGCATACAAATAGAAGGGCTTATTCCCTTGATATCAGCAATCGTCCATCCTATGGCTGCCTTGTGATCCCTCAACACCCGAAGAAGCTTTTGCTCTTGCAAATCAGTTAGTTCCTTAGCTACTATCACTGGCAACTCTTCGTTCTCACCCAAATATAAATATTTTAAGTGATCCGGAAGAGGTTTCAGCTCTAGTTTAGGAGCCTGCAAAACAGATGGCAAAATTTTCTTATCAGGTGGTGGTAAAGCAATATAACACAAGTTCTCAACTGCTGATTTTTGTGGTAATGTATTGAGAGAACCAATGGTTTCTTCAATCTCATCACCACATTTTAAAGAACTATCAACTTTCTTAGTAAGCACAGTTTCTAAAGTATCGGAACCATTCAACTCAAACATCTTTTGAGCCAAATCATCAATCACATCAATAGAAAAACAAGAATGCACATCACTAGGATATCTCATTGTGTCAAAAATATTGAAGTGTATTTTCTCTTTGTCGAATTTCATTGTCAATGTTCCATTCCCCACATCAATGATGGTTTTCGCCGTCTTCATGAAGGGTCGTCCCAATAACAAAGGAATTGACGAGTCCGAGGATCCATCATTCATCTCCAACACACAAAAGTCCACTGGGAATACCAATTGGTTAACCTGCACAAGAACATCCTCAACAACACCCTTAGGGTAAACATTAGAACGGTCAGCCAATTGTAAAACAACACCAGTTTCCTTAAGAGGACCTAAATTGAGAGACTCATAAACAGATGCAGATAACACTCACTGATGCTCCTAAATCTAGCATTGCTTTGCTAATCCTAGTATTACCAATCACAATAGGAATATCAAAACTACCGGGATCCTTGCATTTGAGTGGGAGTTTCCTTTGCAAGACAGCAGAGGCATTCTCCCCCACACTCATTACCTCATTACCGGTGAGCTTTTTCCTGTTGGTACAAAGGTCCTTGACCACTTTGGCGAACTTCGGGATCAGCTTGACAGCATCTGTGAGTGAGATTCCCACATGAATCTTCTTGATTATCTCCATAATCTGTTTCTCGAATTCCGCCTTTTTTGAAGTAGTAAACCTGCGAGGAAAAGGCAAAGGAGGAACATAAGTAGAAACAGGAGTTTTGGAAACATTATTAGGTACCTCATTAGTCTTAGGAAGACTCTCTGATTCTTTGTCGGGTTCAGCTGAACTTGAACCCACAACGTTGTTGTTCTTGTCTTCCGGCTGCACAGTTTGTGTACCACTTCTCAATGTCACCGCATTAGCCGTATCCTTAGGATTAATGATAGGCTGAGAAGGGAGTTTCCCACTATTCTGTGACTTCAATTGGTTCACCTCGGCCGCTATACTGCCAACTTGTGTTTGTAAGTCCTTCACCGCATTCTCAGTCCTTTGCATGAATGATTTCAGCAAATCCTCCATGTTGGGACCTTGGTTTTGTTGTTGTTGCGGTGGCTGAAATTGTTGTTGGAACCCGTTGTTGCGGTTGTAATTGGGCTGTTGAACCTCAGCTTGCTTGTTGGCATAGCTGAAATTGGGGTGATCTCTCCATCCTGCATTATAAACGTTAGAGTATGGATCATATCTCGGCCTCTGCTGATTTGGATATACAGCATTAGCTTGCTCACTGCCCTCTTGACTTGTTGAATTTTGAGGTAGAACCGCAACTGCAACCTGTTGCATCATAGCAGTTAGATTATCCATTCTCTGATAAAGATCGGAAGATGTACTTACCTCATTCACTTTCTTAACAAGAGTTTCAGCACGGTTGTAGAATTGTTGAGAGTTAGCTGCCATGCTATCAATCAATTCCCTAGCCGTTGTTTTTGTCTTGCTCATAAATGCCCCTCCACTTGCAGCATCGAGGAGGTTCCGATCTGGGGGAAGCAAACCTTCGTAGAAATTTTGAAGAATTTGCGTATCACTCATTTGGTGGTGTGGACAGCTTGCCACCAACCTTTTATAACGTTCCCAGACCTCGAACAACGTTTCACCCGACATTTGGCGAATTGACGATATTTCCCTCTTGATTTGAGTGGCTCGAGAAGCAGGAAAATACCTTTCTAAGAAAAGTTGTTTCATTGGTTTCCAAGTCGTAATGCTCCCTGGAGACAAATAGTAAAGACAATCCTTTGCCGAACCTTGCATTGAAAATGAAAAAGCCTTCAGCATGGCTCCATCTTCATCTTCATCATCATTGGGAAGCATGGCCAGAACAATGTTGTGAAATTCCATCAAATGGTTGCATGGATCTTCATTGGCCAGTCCGTGAAATTTAGGAAGCTCTCTAATCAACCCTGGTTTTATCTCAAACTTATATGATGTTTGGATACGCCAACGTTGCTCATCGAGCTTATGAGAAGCGAGTTCTCTAAGTGACTTGTCAGCCATCACTTCTTCTACTTCAGTTTCTTGTTCGGTTTCCAGATTATGTTCGTGTGGAATGTCTGCTATTTGAGGCACTTGTAGCACTGTCCCTTGGCGAGTAACAATACCACAACGTTCGTATTCCCAACATTTCGGTGCCAGAGATAAGTACCTGAAACAAGAGACTCAAATATGAGTATATGAATAATACAATAGAACCCAAAAATAAAATAACAAACGCTATTGCCTCCCCGGCAGCGGCGCCAAAATTTGATGCGTGTCGAAACCGCACAAATATACTTAAGCTCTAAACCTTCACAATATATGTATAATATAATGGTAAGAACAAGTTCGTCCACGAGGAGATAATGATTTGTTATTTCAATAACCGAATCCTTAACTAACCACCGGGGGGCGGGTTTGTTTGTTGTTTTGTAACTCAAAATAAAATAAAGTAAAGCAAATAAACAAAAGCAAAGAATAATATGAATAAGAAATAATAATATGAGATCAGGAATAACGAATATTGGTTAAGGTTTTCGTCTTCAATTGCTCAACATGCTTATGAAATAATATATGAAGTCTCTACTTATTCTATCATCATCAAAAGTCCTAGAATAATTCATCGCAAATATATTCCGCAATTTCCTTGAGTCATCATGCACCATAACGATGTATGCATGAATCCTACCTAGAGAATAACTCGACACCATGAGTAATCGAGTTCAACTCTCTAAGAGCATTAAATTCCATGAAATAGACTAATCAATGCAATGAACCACCATGAATGGTTCATTCAACATAGGCAATATCCTACACATGATTCTCAAAGCTATCACCACCTCAAGAATCATGTTGTGCTACTTGTGAATAGGTAATCGACTATTTCGTATCTCATACCTAATTCTAGCAATAGTTGTAGATACAGTTTAACCCAATTGGCCACTTGAATCATAAAGCATCTAAACCTAGTGTAATACATCAATCATACACTCAATCATACGGTAAAATAGAGACGATAATGAAAAGAATAAGGTTTTACTTCATAATCAAACAAATAGCATGTCTTTTGCAATTTAGGACTACATCCTTAACCAATAACAAATAAATTAGCTACTCATGATGTTTTTGAAAGCTAAATAAAATAATATGAAAGTGAAAGAAATCATAAAAACCCTTGATGAATAAGCTCCAATCTTTCTCCCAAGGTTCCACCTCGAAAGTCGTGCCAAAACCCTTGTTCTTCACCGCCTCGGGAAACGTGCCAGGAGTTCTTCTCAAAGTTGCGTGATAATATTTCTTCTGTGTGTTTTTCCTTTTATTCACACCTCAAACCTAACCTAACCAAAACACAAATCTGATTTCCTAAAAACTAAACCATCGAGCCCAACAGAAATCCGAAACCCATAAACAAAACACGTCCTGGGCCTTAAGCAGCTGAGCCCAAACACAGATATGCCTGTCGGATACGCAGGACTGACTTCCTTCTCTAACTCCACACGTGTGAACCACACGCCTTCTTCCTCCTCTCACACACGCAAGCTGTACGTGCACCATCTTATTCACCTCTGTCGGATGCAGCCATCCGATAGGCAATCTTCAACTCCTTCAGAGCCAATTCCAGCTACACTATCAGCAGATCAAATCTGCAGCCAAAACAAGCATTCAAAGCAAAATCAATCATAACCCAAACTCCTGAACCATCTCCTGAGCTCAAATGCAGCTTCAATTTCTTCAATTTCTGCCATGGTCCAACAGCACAACTTCAAACCAATTTCTCCGACAGTAAACCCAGTTTCCTTCATCTGATGAGCTCCAAACAATTCATATACTCATTCTGAACGAAAATCAAGCAAACCCATTCTCCAGAACCATCATATCATCCCATACAAACCTTCAAATCTCTTCTTCCGCCATCACCAGTTCCAAACACAACCTCAACAGCTGCTTCTTCTCAATTACAACCTACATCGACATTCTCCTTGCTTCTGAACCCTTGTTTCTTCCTCATCTCAGAGCTCTCATTCCGTTCACTTAGCTCATCTGTCCTTTCTTCCTTACTGCTCAGCTGAACTCCACTGTGATCAACATCCACAATTTCCACCATTTTCTACCGTCTGTGACCGGTACCATCGCATCTGTAGTGAACCTGTTTAACACCAGCCTCTCTGAACTCTGATTGAACTCCAATTTCTCGCTCTTTTCCCTTGATTCGTTGTTCTCTTTCTTTTCTCTCCCCTCTGTTTCTTCCATAACATAAACCAGATCTGAAGAAGGAAAAGAAAATCTTCTTCTGACTTATGTAAGGATAAGGGTTTCCCCTTAGCGGTTGACTGGGGTTGGTAGTAACCCGGCGCCTGAAGTGTATGGTGGCTCTGGACTGGTGCTTGGCTGCCATGAGTAAAATTGTCTGGGTGCCTCAGTAATTCTCCTTGGCTGCCTTCAGTGAACTGTGGATGCCCCTTAGTGATGCTCTTCTCTTGTATCCGGCCAACCTAGATTCGCCAACTTGCAAATAGAGTTGTTTCTGCTTCATTTTATTGAATATAATTCCAAAATACTTGTAAAATAGAAACCAAGTAAAACACACAATGTATGAGGCTCAAGTCGACTAAAGTGCATGATTAAGGTACTCTTGAATAGGTATTTTGACCACCTATCAGTACCCAGGTACCAGTGGTTACATCATTGATAAAGCAAGAATAAGAAGAAGAATAAGAAGCAAAAAACATTAGAAAACACTGATATAACTCAGGTACAAGTGGTGTTAACACTGATATAACTCAGGTACACACGGTGTCAACACTGATAGTACCCAGGTATCAGTGGTTACATCATTGATAAAGCAAGAAGAAGAAGAAGAAGAAGAAGAAGAAGAAGCAAAGAAACATTAGACAACATTGTTATATCTCAGATACAAGTGGCGTCAACAGTGATAATACCCCGGTACAAATGGTGCCAATGCTAGAATTGGGGTTAAAATAAATTTCAACCAAAAATTAATAATGTAGGGCAAACAGTTCAGGTACAAGTGGTGTCAACACTGATGGTACCCAGGTACAAGTGGTGTCGGTCTAAAATTAGGTTAAAATCAATTTTAAACCCAAAATTTATAATTTAGGGCAAACAATCAACAGATCAAGCAATTGATCGAAAAATCCATACCTTTTTAGTGAACATATGTTGCTGGTGTTTGTAATGGTGGTGGATAATGTCGGTGTGTGAAAGAGAAGACGGTGGTGGTGGTGGTTGACGTGATGGCAGTGCTGCAGATGGCGGAAGAAAAGATTTCCCAGTGATTTTTTGTGGTGGTGGTTCTGCAGCTGCTTCGTTTGCTGTCATTGGTGGCGTCGATGGTGGTGGTGTTGTGGTGTAGATGTTGCCGGTGGTGGTGGATTAATCGACGAGGGGTGTTGAATGGTGGTGGTGGTTTGATTAATCGATGATGGTACTGGTTTTGCGGTGGTGATATTGATGTCGATGGCGGTTAGTGTTTTGTTTGAGATGAAGAAGAAAATATGCAGATCGAAGTAGAAAGAGATAGTTGAAGAGAATATTAAAGGGGTATATATGTCATTTTAAATGTGATGTGTCCCATGTCTTAATAAACAATCTGTTGCTTTAGCCGTCTCCTACGACCTGGCGACTGGCTAGTCCGTCCATATGATCAAATTCCTGGAAATTAATTCAGTTTCAGAGACTGCAAAACAAGGAGGTAATTGTTCCAATCAACTGCATGTTCATGCTCAGGTAAGTATTCCCAAGTAAATTCATCTTATGTTATCCAAGGACTAGATACTTACTTTCCAATTGCAAATAGGCGGATGTCAAGCTCTGTCGACCTGCGCAAGCACTTTAGGGTCACAGTTGTGGCTTTCTCACGGGAAACAAACGCCTGAAGGTGTGAAATACTTACCGACTTGCATAATCCTTCCGGGTGATGATGTTCCACGTATAAGGTAAAGGTTATGAGCTCTCTGATGATGCTACAATTTATTTCTTTAGCACACTTCTTGTTCCTCTGCAGATTCCACCTTCAAGTTCTCAGACCACAATACTAGTAATACCACTTACCCCTCTCCCCCCACCGGCTGCTTCTGTTCCTCCATCAAATAAAAAGAACATAACGTGATACTTGGTGGGGTTACACGTACGGCTGACCCGCTCTGGTTTATCTATGACTGACTGGGAATTCATTGGTGGTTTCCCTCCTATAACCGACGAAGAATGGTTGGTTGAATTTGAAAAATATAAGCAGTCCCCTGAATATAAGAGGTTAGTCTTGGCATTGCCGTCTTTTTCCTTCTTCGTTTTTTCAATATAACATTGCAAATGAATCCTTTATTTGCTTTAAGTTGTTGATATGTTTGTTATTTCCCTTGCCCCCAGCCCCCCACCCCCAAAGAATCTGTATTTTTATACTTGATAAAAATAAACTAGAACACATGGCTAATCCATTACTGATTTGTATAACTTCACGATGTCATGCAATGTCAAGTGGGAGTTAAGAGATTTACTATCTTATGGTTTGACAATCTGCAGAGTAAACAAAGGGATGGATATTGAAGATTTTAAATTTATACATTGGATTACGCCCATCGGATGTGGGAAAGGGGTTTGGGTATCATGTTTGCTCTCCCATTCTCTTATTTTGTTCGTAAAGGATACATTAATGTATAAATTATCTTCTATTTTATGTAGGTTGTAGAGCACGCACGATGGTGTATTGATGAAGACGAGGAAGACAGACATCACTTTTCTTTTAGAAGAGTTGATCTCATGTTTGATAAAGTAAGATCCCGATGTTTGTTTCCTATTACTGAAGGCATCACATTGCTGGTTAACAAGATACAACCACATTTAGGTGGTCCTAAATTCATCATATGCGTGTTGGATCAAAAGAAATTTGGTATATATGGTTCGCTTCTAACCTATAATTACAACATTTTATGCTTTTACCTTCGTCTTTTATGTCTTAATGTATTTATGGTTTACTTATAATTAAATGCTTTACTTTGTTTTTTGTTATGAAGGACCTTGGTTGAAAAAATGCTTCAATCAATGCATTTCTCCAGCAATGAAGTACTATAACAATATCATGCTAAAAGTTAATGCAAAGGTAAATCTTATTCATATTTTCTTCTACTTTATTCAACAACTAAGTACTATAACGTACAATATCATTTTTAAGGTAAATGCAAAGATAAACCTTATACGTACGTTTGTTATTTTATTTACCTTATGTTTGTAGCTAGGGGGTATAAATTTGCATTTAGTACGTGATATTCCTCGTGCAAGTGAACCTCTTACCATGATGTTGGGAATCACTGTTTCTCATATGTCTCCAGGCATTCCTTCAATTGCCTCTCATGTCTTCTCGCACTCAATTGATGTGATGTGCAAGCGTCAT
Organism: Papaver nudicaule; assembly: GCA_023529015.1. NCBI lineage: Eukaryota > Viridiplantae > Streptophyta > Magnoliopsida > Ranunculales > Papaveraceae > Papaver > Papaver nudicaule. The sequence continues at coordinate 17,564 of JAJJMA010273588.1, read as the reverse complement.
CCTGCATGCCTTGCCTTGTCAGTTTAAACCTACATCTCTTATTTCCTATGCAACTTTTCGCTTTTTAATTTTCTTTCAATTAACGTAAAATTATTAGTTTCTCTGTTTCATCTCTTTGCGTACTCCATTGCCCTGTGGGGTCTCTTTTATCATTTCTCCTTCATAACCACAATACATAGTGAAAAGAGGTGCGCTCTTGCTCAGATTGATTCCTTGAGTATACCGGTTTTAGGGTTTTTCAATTTCCAGAGAATTATACCAACAAAGACATCATCATCATCGTCTTCCAGTGTTATGAAAGTTATCAAAGATTATAATTCAGTGGTCTTTTTTTTTTTCACTTCAACCGCCATTTCTACTCTCGAAGGTACTTTCTTTTTCATCTTTTTTACTTTTATGGGTTTTGACCTACAAATATGCTCGGCAAGATTAAATTTTAGGGTTTTTGAAGTATCTAATTATATTATGCATCGATAAAATCTGGGTTGCTTGAACAAGAATAATAAGCATCTCAATCGAGAATTAAGAAATGCAAATTATTTGGTTTCTTGTTTCCTCTCGAAATCAAACCATAAAGATAGTTATGTGAATTTAAGAGGATGTATGATCATAGATGAACTAGTTACACCACTATCTAGGATTACTTCCAGTTCAAGACTAACATAAGTATGCTTCATCACAACTTGCAGTATCAAAACAGAAATAAATTAGAAAATCTTCAAACTGGACGCAATGGGTATCAATACTAAGAAGTCAGAACGAAACCAATCAACATGTGTTGACGTGAAACATCTCATTATCCACCATTTTGCCTGCATATACTTATTCTGACTCCAATCTATGAACGAAATAAATTACCATACGTGCATCACATTCTCCAATTGAAATTGGTTCAAGCGACTGGCACACACAATTTATAACAATATTAACTGTTTATAAAAAAATCAACTGAAGTTGATATTGATACTATAGACATGCACTAGCTGTCAATAGTTTTAGGTTCATAATGAGGTCCCTTGAAATGAGACTTAAAAATATTTAAGCATATGAATATTACATATAAAAGGTTCATTGCAATCTATCGTTTATTCAATACTTGAAATGTGCGGGTTTTTGGTTGCTGTAAGAGTTTAATACTAATTTGGCATTTTTGTTTGGATTTATATGTTCTTGGTACTTTCTTTGAAGTGGATTGAATGTTTCTGTTAGATAAATAATTTGATCTTTGAAAGTTGACTGTTTCCGGTTGTAATCTGTATGTTTCTGGTGAATAAATAATTTAATCTTTGAAGTTGATTGTTTTTAGTTGTAATCTGTATGTTTTGGAGTATTTTTGAATGTGAGTTTCTCTTCTTTGGTAGGGCTTTCTGAAGAGGACTATCTGTTGAGCAGTTTGTGGGCTTGCAGTTACATTATATCCGGAAAGTAGTAAGATAATGAGTGTAGCTTCTTTATATTTTCAGTTCTTAAGTACCACATATGTTTAAAGGTAGCATGTACGGTAGTGATGGAAAAGGCATATATTGTGATGTGATGCAGTGGTTTGCATGTGAACCAAAGAAATCATTAAGTGTATCTAGGATCGATAATGCGAGGTGGTGAATTCATAGGTCTGGGTTATGCAAACTAGAATTGAGTGTAGTTGACACTTAACATTATGAGATCGAAGAACTAGTGTTAGACCAGCCCTAGACCCTTTTCTGTATGGTTGGTTTTGCTTGAGTGCCTCTTAGCGGCTGTGGTTGGCCTTGCTTACTGTTTTGGTTTTACTCATACATGCTTCAGTTGGTCATTGTTCAGTTATTCAGTATTTATAGTCTTAGCCCTGAGATTAAGGCATGGGTTGGTTTTGTTTCATGAATGAATAAGTCGTTTTTTTTTTCCTTTTGTGAACGATTGAAACAAAGGTGTTGAATTTTTCATACTATATATCCAGGAAAGTCTGATGCAAACCCTTACTCTCTACTGAATACTTATGAAATCTCTACTAAATTAGGCATATTGGTTGAATTGTAATGGTCCCTAGGGGTGGTTTTGTATGCAACGGCAATCCAAAATTTCCTTTAATAGGACCTAAGGGGGTTATAGTACCACAACTGCCCATCCTAAAAATTTGAATGTTACTTACCATCTATTATAAGTGATCACTGGCATATCCTTGTGATATATACAGCACTAGGACCGACATAAATTTTCTTGCTCCAGTTTAACATCAATTATAGTGTAAAGAACTTGCAACACTTTCTATTACTTGTTGTTCCATTAACCAACTAATAACCTCTGATCAGTCTCTGATGATTGTATTTGTGGGTCAGCACATTCGTTTTGAGATACTTCCATTTTTATTTTTATTTTAATTTTAATCGAGAAAAAGGATATGGGAATCTTAACTTTTTTTCTTTCCTCTTCTGTAGTTATAAGGTTGTTGGCGTTTCATTACTTTATCAAAGCCTGGAAAACTTCAGTTCTTTCTTGGACTAGTTACCATGGTAAGAGTCTATTGAACAAGACTAAAGTTTTGTTGTTGTTGTTGTTGTTGTTGTATTATCTGTTTCCTCGATATATATGAATGTGATCTTATCCTTCTCTAAAGAATCCTTTGTATATATGAATATGTTTTTATCCTTTACTAAAGAATTGTTGATATTTTTTGTTAAATATGATCTTATCCCAAGTTATTTCATCGTTTCAGACAACTAATGATAAATGCAAAGAAAAATTACTTTATCTTTGTGACTTGCCGATTAAAAGACGTAGGATTTCAGTCACGGGAAGAGTCCTTGCTGCACCATATGTGAGTTTTTGTATTGAAGTTAATGGAGATTATGTAAGTTGTAAAAAATGTCACTAAAATTTCATTTTTATTTATATGTAATTACAGATTTGGGTAGGCAATGGGGTTGTCACCCCTGCTAATGGAGTTTGGAGCTTTCATAATAGAGTAAAAGGATTCATTTTTATTTGCCTCGCCAATTAATTTAAAATATTTTATAGTTAACAAGCTGATATCATTTTGTTTTTCTTGTAGACACCGCTGTAACCTGCTTCAATCAATAAATGGGGGGTTGTTAGTTTTTCTTCTAATTGTAAGGCTAACACTAAGTTTTATGAATGTGCCAAAGAAAAAGAATTTATAATTTTTATAACTTCTAATGTTTAGTTTTATGTTTTTTTTTTATGATTTTTATTGAGGTAATTGCTGCAGGTCACTTGTGATACTATTTAATTTCATGAATTTTGGTAGGTTTTGGAATGAAACAATTTCATGATAGTTTTTGTTACAGGAGTTCGAAGGTTGCGTCTTCAAGATCATAAGAGGATGTGACAAGCATGGTTTTAGCGACTGGTTGTACATAGGTGAGTGCTTTTGACTTTTATGGGCTTGTTGAGGTTGCGGGCCTTGCACATGTCAAGGGAGTTAGCCCACTTGTCTCCCTGTTAGAAATTGTTCATTTTACCCTTAGGGTTATGAAATCAAAGCTCCTACTTTAGTCGACCAAAAACTCTCATGTTATTCATGATTTTTTATGTTTAGTTTTAGGGTTATGAAATAAATGCTCTTAAATCTTATTCATGATGTTGGGAATCACTGTTTATCATATGTCTCCAGGTATTCCTTTAATTGCCGCTGTGAGTATTTAATTTTTGGTTTACTATGTTGAATTTGCGTTTTATAAGCTTCAAAATATATTCGTGTTTGGTTGACAATACTGGTAAAAAAGCTGGAATTGTCAGGTTGTTAGCTCAATAAGTATGCATAATTCACAGTACCAGGCTTACGTCCATACTCAATCACAAAGAAGATCGACTTCTCATTAAAAAACTTACCCAGTGGAGATATGTGTGGAACTGTTTGGTAGGTATAATTAGTTATATATATTTCATTATAATGCTATGATCAATTTTACTTTTGTTAATCTGAGAAACAAATGTGATTTAACTTATTCGTTGCTAAATTTTTCACTGTTGTGTTGTAGTGAGTTTGGCAGGGACTTCTTAGCGCTACATAAGGAACCGCCAAGGCAGATTTATCATCTTTAGGTATATCAAAGTCATTGTGTGACATGGTTATTCGTTCTTCTCGAATTCCCTCGGCACTACAAAACCAGGATGTAAATTTTTAAAAATTATAATTTTTCTCGTAGGGATGAAGTGTGTGGGACGCAGTTTGAGCAACTGCTGATTGACGACGAATTGAATGAAATGGCAAAGGTTTGTCTGGTCTAAATTCCAATTTCTTTAAAAGTATGATGAATTATAGTGTCAATTGAGCATTTATGTGTCTTTTTTATATCTGTGGATTTTATGTTGTCCCTATGCTACTTCCTTACTCTTACCTATTAAGATCACAATTGTGACCTTGTAAAATTCATGTTTTCTTTAGACAATCATTGCCATTGTTCCTCAAAGAAAAGAGCATGTGCCTCCAAAGTACACACTGATTTTGGTGCGAAAGAATCAACATACAAGGTTATGTGATGCTGATGCCGACCCCAAGCATGTTCCACCAGGTTTTGCTTCTTCCCAAGTTTAGAATCTTTAACATCCTCCCCTTCTACATCCTACCGTCTTTCAGAATTAGCTTTTTTAGATGTCATATTTACTTTTTTTTTCTTCGATACTCCTCAGGTACAGTGGTGGAGACAAGCATTGTGGATGAAAAAAATGCTGACTTTTGCATGTGTGCCCATATGGGAGATGCTGTAAGTGAAATTCTTTTGTAAATTGTGCTTGCATAGTCGTGTTTCACTTACAAACTAATGGTTCAGTTGTGTTTTGCGCTGGATATCCAATGTTTTATATCGTTTTTGTGACTATCAACTTCTGGTTACTTTTATATTTCTGAAACTTTTGTATTTCTATCTAATAATGAAGGGAATATCTCGCCCGGTACGCTACACGGTGTTGCGTGATGGAATTGGTTTTTCACCCGACGATTTGCGGACTCTTGTCCACTCCCTTTGTTTTCTGTAAGCATATAGGCTTCTAACCTTCTCATAAAAACTGTAACAATTTTAAGTCCGTAGTGCCAACAAATAGATTCTAATTCTCTGCTTTGATGTTGATTCAAAAACCGAGCTAGTACGACAGCGGTGTCAACAGGTAACCTCATAAATTTATCCCGTTGCTTTCTTGAGCTGCTAAAATGTCCTTTTAGGATATCCAACTTTGATAGCTAGTTAACATGTTTACTTTCCAAACATATGATAATAATTAATTTAATGAGATCAATTTTTCTGTAATCGATGTGAATTGTAAAGCACTTGTCTCTTATTTTCCAGTTGCTCCTAGTCATCTTGCCCGTCGTGCTGCCTCACAGTTTGGTCAGATTTTGAAGTGTTATTATGACGAGGATAACACTCGTGTTCCAGAGCTTCAAAAGCATTTACAAGCATTCAGACGTTCAATGCATTTCGTTTGAAGTTTGGGGTATATTAGTGGGACAATGTTTCTTAAGATATACTTTGTATATGATTAAGCTAGGATGATTATATTAGTGAGACAATGTTGCATAAGAATGTAAGGTATACACAAGACAAAAAGGTTCATAACGTTTAGATTGCCATTTAGTTAACTCAATACATACGACAAAGAAAAGGTAGGTGCTCCATTTATAAACTTGCAATTTTGTTATCCTTGGCAGTACAAAGGATATGAATGGAACTAAATGGCACCGAGTGTTGATGTTAAACTTCATATCTTTCTCTAATACTTTTTTTTTGAAGGTTATATCTTTCTCTACTACCGATTCTCCCTGATTCTCAGCAGTTTGCCAGTTCTGGATTGATTGCAAGTTTTCTCAAATTGGAAATGACAGATGGTCGATTTTTTTTTTCTTTTTCGAAGCGCGATAAAGTTGTCTCAGAATGGCATGGTTTGCAACAATTGTCACAGTATATTGTAACAAAAATAGACCATTTCATTAGTTGTCCTGGCAACTAAAGAACTTTAATTAAAATTTTCAAAAGATTGGAGATGGCTTCCTAACTGAATGACTCAATAGTATCACAAGTGACCTGCAGCAATTACCTCAATAAAAATCATAAAAAAAAAACATAAAACTAAACATTAGAAGTTATAAAACTTATAAATTCTTTTTCTTTGGCACATTCATAAAACTTAGTGTCAGCCTTACAATTAGAAGAAAAACTAACAACCCCCCATTTATTGATTGAAGCAGATTGCAGCGGTGTCTAAAAGAATAGCAAAATGATATCAGCTTGTTAATCATAAAATATTTTAAATTAATCGGCGAGGCAAATAAAAAGGAATCCTTTTACCCAATTATGAAAGCTCCATACTCCATTTACAGGGGTGACAACACCATTGCCTACTTAAATCTGTAATTATATATAAATAAAAATGAAATTTTAGTGAAAAATTTTACAACTTACATAATCTCCATTAACTTCAATACAAAAACTCACATATGGTGCAACAAGGACTCTTCACGTGACTGAAATCCTACGTCTTTCAATCGGCAAGGCACAAAGATAAAGTATTTTTTCTTTGCATTTGTCATTAGTTGTCTGAAACGGTGAAATGACTTGGGATAAGATCATATTCAACCAAAACAATATCAACAGTTCCTTACTGAAAGATAAGATCATATTCATATATACAGAGGATTCATTAGAGAAGGATAAGATTACATTCATATATACCGAGGAAACAGATATAACACAACAACAACAACAACAACAACAACAACAACAACAACAACAACAAC
>JAJJMA010273588.1:0-10824 GCA_023529015.1 Papaver nudicaule | reverse complement strand
ACAACAACAACAACAACAACAACAACAACAACAACAACAACAACAACAAAACACTAGTCCAGTTCAATAGACTCTTACCGTGGTAACTAGTCCAAGAAAAAACTGAAGTTTTCCAGGCTTTGATAAAGTAATGAAACACCAACAACCTTATAACTACAGAAGAGGAAAGAAAAAAGTTAAGATTCCCATATCCTTTTCCTCGATTAAAATTAAAATAAAAATAAAAAAAACAAGTATCTCAAAACGAATGTGCTGACCCACAAATACAATCATGCACGTTAGCAGAGACTGATTAAAGGTTATTAGTTGGTTAATGGAACAACAACAAGCAGAAAGTGTTGCAAGTTCTGTACACTATAATTTGATGTTAAACAGGAGCAAGAAAATTTATGCCAGTCTTAGTGATGTATATATCACAAGGATATGCCAGTGATTACTTGTAATAGATGGTAAGTAACATTCAAAATTTTAGGATGGGCAGTTGTGGTACTATGACCCCCGTAGGTCCTGTTAATAAAGGAAATTTTGGATTGTCGTTGCATAGAAAAACACCCCTATGGACCATTACAATTCAACCAATAGGCCTAATTTAATAGAGATTTCATAAGTATTCAGTAGAGAGTAAGGGTTTTCATCAGACTCTCCCTGGATAGTATCAAAAATTCAACAACCTTTGTTTCAATCGTTCACGAAAGGGAAAAAAAAAACGACTTATTTATTCATGAAATAAAACCAACCCATGCCTTAATCTTAGGGATAATATTATAAATACTGAATAACTGAACAATGACCAACTGAAGCATGTACGAGTAAAACCCAAACGATACTCAAGGACAACCACAGCCGCTGAGAGGCACTCAAGCAAAACCAACCATACAGAAGAGGGTCTAGGGATGGTCTAAAGGAAAGCACTATGGTGCTCATATTGTGTGCATTTTGCACAAAATGTAGGTTAAAAGAAAGTAACCAAAAAACGCATTACTATGGTTGAGAGGCGGCCATCGAAAGTTCACCACTTATTTGGGGTCGGCTACTGAGTGTCCGACCCCAAGTCAATGTTTGACTTTGACCAGAAACATCCTATAATCATTCTTCACACTTTGTAAATATACTCACACCAAATACGTTTCACCAGAATTCGATTTTCAAGCTGTTTCACTCAATCATACTAGCATTAAAAATATATTGTGCTACATTGGGTACTTTCGTAGTGCTCGGAGATCAAAGTCGAACAAGACAAGCCTAAACCAAGAAAATGGCCATTCCCGTCTTGCTTCGGTCACAGAGAGGATAGAGGTTGGTCTAGGGAGGGAAACAACGAAGAAACTTGAGGTCAGGTTGAGGATGTGTTTTGGGTGTAAGAGTTCAAGATCTCCGTCGTGAAGTCGAATGGAAATCTCCAAGGCTAGAAACGTGTTTCGATTCTCAGGTGTGTTTTCTCTGAGGCTCTGGTTGTTTCTGTTTTTGTGTTCTAGGTGTTCTGAACGTTATGCCTTGGAAGATAGAGGAAGCCTCTATTTATAGTTTTGAACTTACCCTGATCTCTCGACAGAGAAGGTGGAAGTCGTGGAAGAGTGGGGGAGTGGAGGACATGAGTTGGTTTCTGCAACTGCCTGAGTCGTGTAGAACATGCCCACTCGCGCCATCTTCTCGTAACTGTCCACTATCTCCATCAGTTTCTTTCAACTGCCGTAGACCGCCAGACCAATACCCCTAAAGTTATCCCCCCGTGTGATGTTTTGATGTCTCGAGTGAGTCATACGCGGATATTGCGTAGTTGAGTTGAGTAGAGTAGAGTCGTATGACTAATTGTCGCGACCAACATGAGTGTAGTGCCTCCGGGACACGAGTATAGGAGTGGCCTTGGCTGTTGGCCAAGGCCATAAGTGTTTAGCGCCATAGCCCAGGAGGCTACGGCCGGCCTTGGTCCTTGGCCAAGGCCAATTTTGAACGCTCGCTAGTTATGGTGGCGTTGTGGTTCATGGCGCCACGGCCTTGGACAAATGTGGCGCCATGGACTATGGCGCCACGGCCTTGGCCTTTGGCCAAGATCAATTTTGAACGCGCTTTGGCGTCAACCTGTTGTGGCGCCATGGATTATGGCGCCACGGCCCTGGCCTTTGGCCAAGGCCAGCCTGTTTGCGGCTATATTCCTCGTCACGGCCTTGGCCTTTGGCCAAGGCTAAGTAGGTTCGTGGCGCCTTGTGCCATGGCCTTGGCCTCTTGGCCAAGGCTGATTTCTTGTGAATCCATGGCTCATGGTTTGTGGTGCCATGCTATGTGGCGTTATGGCTTTGGCATCTGGCCAAGCTCGACTTTGGGGCAACCTGTGCCTTAGTCGTGGTGTGCATGAGTGCTTATGCTACAACACACTTGAAGTCATGGCATGTTTATCCATAGTATGCTAGACCATCCTGAACTTGGGATTAGGTCTTCTTAAGCCTGCTTAGGCTGTTGTATGCCTCTCAGAGAGCTCTGGACCGGCCTGGAGCTTCAATATTTCTGAGGTTTGCATCAAGACTCGTATGTTGAGTCGTATTAAGAGGAATTCCACGAGGATACATCTCTGTTAGTTCTTCACCGTGTACCATTAAGCGACCGGGTTCTGAGCAGATCAATGGGTTTAATATGTTGGTGAGATTATTAGTACTGTACTACGATATTACCCTCCCCACCAGAGTTATAAGAGAGAGCTTCATAGAGAGTTTATTCAGCTCATGGAATGGGTTGCACTCTGAGCTATATAGATGAGCCTGAATAGGCACTCGCCTTTAATAAGGCATGGTTTCGAGAGTGTTTTGACAACCTTGTCCCTCTCTCATTTTTCACCATCTACACATGGCACTAGAGGAGATATGGCGCTATGGCCGGTTCAATCGTTGTGGCTTTAAAGCCTTTATGTGCCTGCCTATTTAGATAGGGCTTTTTAGACTTTGAAGCTTGTTTCCATAAGCTGCTGCAAAATATTTATTTGATTCACTGATTGACAGTATTGATATATTTACATACGTGATATTTTTATACACTTGTACTCTGTGGATATTCGAATCCTGCTTTCATCTTATATTAAATTGTGCGCGCCCTTTCTCTGTTGTCTGCTTTGTATTTACCCTTTTTGTATGGTCTTTTGCATCGCCTAGCAGCTGTTACTTCGGGATGAACAAGAGGTGATTCTAGGATCCTTTGCTGAAATTGTAGTTGTGACCGAGGGTCGTCTTCTGCTTATAGTCGCTGGTGTGGTTTGCTTGACATCTTGTGCTGTTTCCAGATGTATTAACATTGACCGAGTCTTAGCTGTGTGTCTTATTTTGTAGCAGGTTCTGTCCTCCTCGATGCTTCGCTACCTATTTGTTTCTTCTTCGGTGCTATATTTTCTCGGTGGTGATTTTGATTTTGCTGGATCTTTATTTTATAAATGTTGTATGTTAATTTGGTAGATTTTTTTAAATACTGAATGGTGATAATGGTTGGTTACTCCATCGTGAGAGTTGGATAGTGGCGTGGGGAATTGTGAAAGGCATGCAACTACTTTATTGGGTAACATGAGTTTATTGCGGCTTAAAGCATAGGTGCGTTTATCAAGGGAACCCTTAATGCAGTTATTACTTTTATTAAATTGTAACGTCTGTAACTTGTTTAACGTTGATGGCTAGGCGGTGCTGTGAATTACTATAACATGCTAATTTGTCCAACTGCTTTTGCAGTGTTTTTTGTGTGATAAGGTGTCTTTTTCAGAAGAAATGGCTGACAGAGGGAAAGCGCCGATGGAGGAAGGAAGTAGCAGGATAAACCCAAGTAGCAGGAGAGAACAGGTTCGAATGATAATGGAGATGGAAACCAATTTTTCAAGTGGTGGTTCTTCTAGAATGGAAAGTAATCCTGATAAGGTGATTCGTCTTTTCGATCATCTCATAAGGAGTGATGAGAGTAGGATAGAACAGAGAATGAGAAAAGATGGTGGTCCTTCCTATGACTGCCGTATGTATGAGACGAGATAGTTTTTTCGTCGTCATAGTGAAGAAATTTTGTTGATGCTGGGAAAGGATCTCGTTTTTTCTGATGACGAGAAAAGTGTGAAGGTTGAAGTAAAAGAGGAGGTTGATGATGCTGGTCCACCTGCTGCCGCTTTTATTCCTGTTCTACCGGTCGATGAGCCTGTTGCAGGTGTTAATGATCATATTCCGGAGGTTGGTGCCCCCGAGGTGAATGCTGATGTATTCCAGCCAATGTGCCAATTATTGATGTGGATCTGCTTGATGGTCTCGATGAAGATCGTGGTACTGTGGCTGGACGGCTTCGTGGTAGACGTTGGAATAAGAGAAATTGATGTATTTTTCCCTTCTTTGGAGTAGTTGTTCTGTTTTTTAGAATCTTTACTTTGCTTATTATTTTCTTTAGCTATTATTTGTATGATATTAATGTGTATCTTCGTTAGTATCTTCATTAGTTCCGAGTCTATCTTTGCTATATGTATATTTACGAATTCTACTGTTTATATCCGAATGTTCGTGCCGAAGGACTTATCTTTAGGTGATGTTATCCGAAGCACATGTTTGTTGTTTGATTTTTTTTTATAATTTTTTTTTTAAGATTTTTTTTTATATCTAGTGTTATGGTCATTGTTTTTAGGACATCGAAGTTGTTTTATGGCTTCGTTGATTGTTGGCGATTCTAATGATACGTCGTTTGTTCATATTGATGCTCTCCATTGAATCCATAAATATCATTGTCCGAGGGCACCATCGAGACACTCGTAAAAGTATCTTTCTGTAAGCCCTTCCGAAGATGATGTTTACTTTTTCCCTGGGTTATCCGTACTTTAGAGTGTCCCTCGCTGCTTCCTTTGTAATTTGATGCTGATTTTTCTGCCACCTTTTTATTTGCCACGGCTAGTTGCCTTTTTAACTTTTTTATTTTTTCTGTTTTTCAAGACTAACTTTCTGAACCGTACAGCTCTCGTCGTATCTTCTTCGGTTGGTTGGTGTAAAGGCATGTCTTCGCTAGGAACAACCACTACATCTTCATCTTCATCATTTTCTCCATCTTCTTCTTGCACTTGCTGTCGAGGTAGCTCGTCAGCTTCTGGGAATCCTTCTCCCTTTGGGCCTAAGTCCTCTATATGTACTTCATCTTCGTTTACTTGTTCTCTGTGTTGGACTGTGCTTGCCGCTACCTCAGGTGACAGCCCCTTACTTGCCGAGAATCTGGCGTAATGATGCCTCGAGGAGCCGGTCCCTTACCTTGAAGATCCCTCTCATTGCTTCGGAGCCTAATCGGATTTTGAAGTCATTCTGGTTGTGACCTGTCAGGGGACAAAAAACCCGTGAGGTCCAAGGCGGTTGCTGCAGTGTACTATGTCTGCCATGTAGGTCTGTACGTTGCAACGGTTTTTATCGTGCGAGTTTTTAGCGTCAGTCGTATTCGTTCTTTTCAGATACATCCCTAACTATGTATTTGGTCTTTTAGCCAAAACTATCTTTTCCAACGATTCCTTCATAAAGTTTTATTTCTAAGTATAGCAGAGACTTTTGCAAACAAGTCTAAAGATTTTCATAATCGTTTTCTTATAGCTGGTCCTAATTTTAAGACATATATTATGAGAGTAAATTACCATGCTTGAAATGGATTTCATCATGTCAAGGGTTGAAACCCTTAGACGTTGATCTGACCATATGATGATTTGCTCATAAAACCCTTGAACATGCTAAAGTTATTTTTTAAGGATTTTTAGACGTTTAAGGTATTGGAGTGTTTTTAAAGAACAAGCTTTGAAAATCCTAAAAAATGAGAAAGTTTATGAAAAATTTGAAAACCCGAAAAATCACAGGCAAACCTAGAGCTGTACAAGAAAACCGGCTGAAACCGAGAACCGAACCGAACCGGAGAAAACCGGACCGAAAGAACCGAACCGATAGAACCGAGGTTAAGGTATAGGTTCTGGTTCTAGAACCGAACTAGAACAGGTATAAGGTATAGGTTTAGGCTGTCGGTTAACCGAAACCGACGGAAAAAAACCGATGATCCTAGGACGTTAGATCTACCTAACCCCATTCATCCTAGCCGTTCATGATGGGTATATTATCTCCTTCAAACCCTACTCGCCTTCAGTCTTCCCTTCTTTCTTTTCCTTTCTCTTCTGCTCTCTCTTCTTTTCTTTCGTATCTCTCTTTCTGTCTCTTTCTTTTCCTTTCTCTTCTGCTCTCTCTTCTTTTCTTTCGTAACATAGCCAATACTGTTTTGTTATGCTATTCTTAGTCAAGTGCTCAAACTTTTTTCAGTGATTTAACACGGTTACAAATCTAGTACATATGTATATAGTTTCAGTGATTTAATCATGATTTTGTGTATATAGTTTCTTTAGGGCTGATTCTTCTTTTGTTGAATTTGATTTATGATTTTGTTATACTTTTGGATGATTTTTAAGTTAGGGTTTCACTGTTATGTTTTTGATTCAATGAAATTGATTTTGTTTTCTGTATACGTTCAATTAATTTAGGATTTATGATTTGATCAAATTAGTTTAGTTTGGGTTTGTTTTAATTTCTCTGTATATGTTCGATTTGATGTTGATTTCATGGATTTTAATTTGTTGACAGGGATTTATGAGAAGAACAAGTAGAGGATCCATCTGTTGCATGAAACTTACTCTCATGGATTGGTTATTTAAAGATGGTTGGTGTTTATAGATTGAGTAAGACTCTGTAAATGATGTTCTAAAGTAATTGTTGTTCATTTAGTTTATAGATTTTGATTATGTATTCTGATTTCATGGATTATGTATTCTGATGTTCTAAAGGTATTGTTGTTCTCATGGATTTTGATTTCATGGATTATCTCATGTATGAGTATGATGTATCTGTTATTTAACTCTGTAAATGATGTTTCAGCAGTTCATCTCATGAGATCTGTATGATAATAGTGTGTGTCTGATATGTATCATAGTATGATAATCCTCTGAATTGAATACATGAAAATGCCCCTGACATGAACCGAAACCGAACCGATAACCGGACCGAACCGATGGAAAACCGAAAAACCGAAAACCGAAGGTTAAGGTTAAGGTTAAGGTTTTCAATCTAGAAACCGAACCCCCTTCGGCTTATGGTACAGGTTTAGTATCATCGGTTCGGTTAACCGACTTTGTGCAGCTCTAGGCAAACCCTAAGTTTTTTAATCAGTCCCTGTTTCTAGCGCCAAACTGTATGGGTATAAAATCTGCATAGGTGCATCATATTCTACAGCCCTCAGATCTTAAACACACACACACAGTTACTTAAACATTATTCAAGGTGCGAAGACCTCAAGAACAGTACCGAAGACATGTAAAAAGACCCATTAATCAAAGATAAAGCGTAAAGTGCGTTATATTTCTGTTTTACTACTACATGGATATGATCCTAAGGAGCTAGAGGGGATACAGACCTAATCCCTCTCTCGCCACTTAGGTTACACCAAAAATCCAACCCTTATAATGTTTTCCAAGCTCGCCTTATATAGGCCGAGCTTGGGTGGTTTACAGCTAATAAGACAATGGACTCAATCGTGGTGGTGTCAGTCCTTGTCGAGTAAGGCGGTTCCTTCGGGGGTACTCCGAAGATGATACTGGGGCTTCGGTCCTTTGAGGCAGGGTCCGAATCCCTTTCTTCTGATTCTTTACTCGGTGTCCTTGGTCTCATCTTCCTTTGGTTTGATCCTGAAGCTTCGCTATCGCATCCTTCGGTGTGGTCTTATTCCTTGGATCTCCGACACGTGTCCCGAGGGGTTTTACCCTCCACATGTATCTCAAATTTAAATTTGTTATAAGACTTTTGCATAGAATGTATGTTTTTTACCTATTATTCATGATAAAAGTGCATCATAGTGTTTTCTCTTATGAAGGAGAAATAATAAATAAACCCCACAGGAGTACGCAAAGGGTAATAATTTAATTTTAATTAAAAGAAAATTAAAAAGCGAAAAGTTGCATAAGAAATTGGAGTTGCAGACTGACAAGGCAAGGCATGTAAGATGACGCTTGCACATCAGATCAATTGAATGCGAGAAGACATGAGAGGCAAGGGTTGTATTAGTGCTGACATACCTAATGGAAAGGTCTAGGACTAAACTAGGTCAAAGAAGACTTAATGTATTAGTGCTCAGCGTAAGTAGACCTTCCAGCAGCCTAAGATGCACCGCTCGGTGATGAGTGCCGAACTCACACAAAAATATATTCCTTACTTCTCTAAACTAAATAATGGTATGGATAAGCAGGTTCGTTCCTGAGGGAGAGAGCTAAGTTGTGAATCTAATTTCCTGATGAATGTAATGCAAGGTTGGTGTTTATGCAAAATATGAGATGAGAATGGTTGAGGAATCATTATCCACTATTGAACATGAATCAAATTAATCACACAAGTGCAATCTTCTTCAAAATATGTTTACTAACAATCCTAGACAAGTTATAAGCTCAACAAGTCCATATGGACTCCAAAATAACTTCATAGAATAAGCTCTACGAAATTCTAGCCAACCAAGCCATTTTGAATAAGCTCTCAAATTGTAACCTAATCGACCTATAAAATCTATGAGTTGGATTGATCCTAACCACATGTTCATAAGCTCGGCATGTGAATTTAGGGTTATCATCTACACTATTGTCTACGGAATCCCTCCGCAACGTTAATGTTTTGCTACTTGTAATTGAATCACCTCAACAATTACGGATTGAGGTTCAATAATCTAGCAATAGTGTTACTAGCAATCTATTCAATGTGCACTTAAATATCATGCAAGCATCCATGGTTATAAGCATCGTAGAAGACAAACAATAACACAATAATTAAAATAATGAGTTACTTGCATAAAGACTCAAATCAAAATAGTTTCAAATCATCCCAAACCAAACAAGAATTTAGCTACAAAAAGAAATCATGTTCTCGACAATAAATCAAAGAATTAAAGGAGTTTAAAGGTGAAGAAAAACTCAAAGAACAAGGCCCAATTGTCGCTGGTGTATGGACAACAAACTGGTGGTGGTGGATGGAGTGAATTGACGGTGGCGACGTGGTAGTAGTGGTGTTGTTGGTGGTGATGGATAGATGGCGATGTTGCTCGAGTTGTTGCTGTTGCTGCGGAGATGGAGATGGTGTTGCTGCTGATATGGAGATGGTGCTGCTGCTGAGATGGGTGCTGTGGTGATGGTAATAAGAGTGCAGGTGATGATATGAGGGTGCAGATGGTGGTATGCAAGTGAGGATGATGGTGGTGGAGAGGAGCAGACTGTGGAGATGCAAAACGGTGGTGTTAACTGTGAAGTCGAGAGATGATATATGAGATGTTCCATGTTCTGTAACCTATGTTCCTCTTATAGCCTCAGTTTTTGCTGCAGACTTCATCTAGACCATTCATATTCAACAATCAAGGGCAGCAAAAACGACTTCTAAATCTGATTTCTCCTCTTTCCTCGGCTTCTTATTTGAACCACATTCCTTCTTTGTCTCAACTTCTGATTCCCTGTCTTTGGGCTTCTCAAATATCCACTGGGAATCCAAGCTGGACTCAAACCTAATCAGATACGCACACAACACATGGTGATCCCTTGGCAGAGACTTCAGTCCGGTGAACACAACAGCTGCTACATTAGTCCTTCCTTAATTTCGTTTTAAGTTCTGGCAGCGTACTCAAACTCTAAAAACTCTGCCCAGTCCAATCCCAATTTCCGTGTGGCTTCTGCACTTAAATACCTTCTCCTACCTCTTCTCACATAACCACCAGAACCCATGGCACAAACCCACTGAATCATGGTCTAGCCCGTGACCAAAAGTAGCTCAGCACAAAGAATACAACTGAACCTGAACTGCGCGTCAGTCAGAACTTCCCACAAACACGTTGTGTGCGCGATTCTGGTGGAGCAGATGAACATACTGTTGATTTATAGAACCATTTTCTATCTCCTTCCCTGCAACAATTAGTCATTCAAACACAACCCATTCATTCATTATCTTTACAGGACTCAAATCATTCAATACTTCATCCATCAGAAGCACGGCACGTCTATCCTTCTTCCTATTTCTAGCTTCAGTAAAACCCATCTCACTGACTCGTGCCCAATATCCTGTTCCATTTCAGCTCTGAATCATCTGAGTTCCCTTCCATTCACACAACAATCACCGGCTGCAACATCTTCTCTTCTTTCCCTGTTTTCTCCTGTTTTGTTTATTCAGGTCAAGACTAAAACCCAGACCTCAGATCCTCTTCTCTACTGATTTCTGCTTCATCTGGACTCGGAAACCAGCTCAGACTTCAACCCATTCTTTCCTGAACCTTGTAATGAACATCGAACCGTGGTGGTTATGCTTGGCAGTCATAGCTCTGCAGCGACTGATTTCTTTTCTGGTTCCTTTCTTTACTTCGAGTCCTGGTTAGCTATAAGAACCTGCTTGCCTGCTTGGTTTAAGTTGTAAATGCTGGCAGCCCCGAGAAGATCATCCTGTCTGCTCCAGCAATTCGTACTTTAAGGAATTGGCATCCCTGAGCTGATTTCCTAGTGCACCTGTAACTTTCTGATTGACCAAAATGGGTGCCCTGGGCACTGTATAATGCTGCCTCTAGTGATTCTTTTCTTCTCAAAGTCACAGCTCCAGGCTCCGACTCAGACAGCATGACTCAAAACACCATAAGAAAAAAGAATTATTGTGGCTTTAACTGAAACACCATGACCCACTCTGAATTCAGTAAGTATTAACTTTAGTGCTGGAAAGGAGCTGACAAACTAATCAAATTCTCACAATAAATGGTCTGTCAAGGAAAAAAGACCTCTATTCACACTGCTCTGTTCATGGCTTT
>JAJJMA010273566.1:0-14426 GCA_023529015.1 Papaver nudicaule | reverse complement strand
CTAGTCGATTTTCTTTATGGTTGCTTGTTGTCGTAGAAAGAAGAGGCGGGGTTTATTCCGTACACCTTTGTTTGTGCTGATGATCTCTTATATTGTTAATGATTTACTTCTTGTTTACGCGTCTTGTGGGCTAAATCTCTTTAGGGCGCGTTTTGAGCGGTCCTCCCAGTATGCTTCATTTATGTGCCTCGTGGGCTAAATTTCTTTTACTGGTAAGACGCATGTTAGGCGATCTCCCCAGTATGCTTTGTTTATGTGCCTTGTGGGCTAAATCTTTTTTACTGGTAGGGCGCGTGTTAGGCGATCCTCCGAGTATGCTTTGTTTATGTGCCTCGTGGGCTAAATCTCTTTTACTGGTAGGGCGCGTGTTAGGCGATCCTCCGAGTACGTTTCTGTAGTTTGATAGTAGTATATTAATCAGTTGGTATAACGCCTGTCTTAGAGTGGCCGCGTATCCGGCGTAATACCACCGAGCGTGTTCCAATACAAAAGGAAGCGTGTTCAGTGCGCTTCCCGAGGCAGCGTGTTCAGTGCGCTCCTCATGGGTTTTCGGTGCCCAACCGACCAGGGTGCTCAGTGCCCTTTAAAGTCGATTTTGTTATAAAAGGAAGCGTGTTCAATGCGCTCCTGAGGTGATTATGTTTATCATACCCTTTGGGTTTTCAGTGCCCATAAATAATTGATCTTAAAAGAACAAGCATATATTTCTCTTGCTTTTACATTAAAAAATAAATAAGGGAGTTATCACCAATATCCTCTGTCCCTATCCTCTCATGCATAGTATAATTTGATCCACTTGCCATTAATCGGGGTATCAATCTCCTTACCATTTATGTGGTTAAGATAGTAGTAGCCGCTCTCTGCAACTTTCCGCACGATATAAGGTCCGCGCCAATTTGCTGCAAATTTCCCCGCTTTGGCTTTCCTTTGTACGTGCTTTGCGATTTTTAGTACGATATCCCCGACTTCAAAGGAGCGGGGTATTACCTTTTTGTTATAATGCCGCGCCTTTGTAGCTCTATAAGCTTCAGCAAAATTTTCTGCCCTTGCCCTTTTTTCAGCAAGCGCATCGAGGTGTGCAATTCTGCTTACATCATCAGGTTCTGCGCGACTAGCCGCCGCTACTCTGGCTGAGGGTACCGCTACTTCCGCTGGTAGAATGGCATCCTCTCCATATACTAAGGAGTAAGGAGACACCCCTGTTGAACTTCGCCTGGAGATCCTATAGGCCCACAGCGCCAGAGGTAGTTGCTCGTGCCAGCTTCTGTGATGGTCATGGACGGTTTTGCTCAGGATCCTAAGTAATGTTTTGTTGGTGGATTCCGCCAATCCGTTCCCTTGTGGGTAATACTCGGTCGATGCATGTTGCTTGATGCAATATTTGGCCAATAGGTCTGCCACCTTTTGGTTGATGAATGAGGTACCATTGTCTGAGTGGATGATCATTGGCGCGCCGAAACGACAGATGATGTATTCCTTGATGAACGCGGCGATCGTTTCTCCTTCATAGTTCCGCAGAGGCGCTGCTTCTACCCATTTAGTTGAGTACTCCGTAGCCGTAATTATGTACTTGTGCCTCCCTGAAGATAGAGGGCTTATAGGACCAATCAAGTCTAAACCCCAGCTGTGGAAGGGCCACGGGGCGACTATACTGTGCAATCCCTTGTGTGGCGCTTGGATGACATTCCCGTAGAGTTGGCAGATCTCACACTTCCTTACAAAATCTGCTGTGTCCGCCTCCATGGTTGGCCAGTAGTATCCACCGTCGTGAACATGCACAAATAATTTGCGCTTTCCTTGATGTTCCATTTTATGTGCTTTGGTCATCATTGTTCGCGCCTCTTCATTGCTTAAACATCTTAAGGCGTCGTTGTTGAAACTCCGTCGGTACAATACCCCTTCATTGATGAAGAAACGCGCTGCCTTCTTTTTTATTACCGAGGCTTCTACTTCATCTCCCGGGAGCGATCCGTTCTTTAAATAATTTAAGTATGGCTGCCTCCAGTCCAATTCTTCTACTGTGCAAATTTCCGACGGTTGTGGTGGTGATTGGCACTCCGCGCAATTGTTCTGCAGGGTCGCAGCTTGCGTTGCCATCTCGGGCCAGTAGTACCCTTTCCTTTGTATTCTTCTGTATAGCGGAACCACTCCTGAGTGTCCACAAGTTTCTCGATGGACTTTGTCCAAGAGACCCGTCGCTTCTTGACTCCCTATGCATCGTGCTAAAGCCCCGCCTGCCATTCGGTAGTATAGCAGCCCTTTGATGACCACGAAAGACTTCAGCTTTTTAAACAACATTGATCTTTCTTCTTTCGTCTTGCCGAGCTCTCTCATGACTCCTTTCCTCCAGTCGTTTTCTTCTTCAAATTTCATCTCCCGTAGCCATGTGCTAGGCAGCTCCTGCCTGTGCACTGTGATCGATCCTTCATCTTTGCCATTCAAATTGATCTTTGCCGCGAGTGTAGCCAAGGCATCTGCGTGTCTGTTCATGGCTCTTCCGGTGTGCCCTAGTTCTATCTGGATAAACTTGGCCATCTGCTCCTGTGCCTCTGCGCGATAGGGCGCCAGTCGTTCTTCTTTGACTTGGAATTCTCCCCCCGCTTGACTTGTAACTAGCTTTGAGTCACCATGTACGTGAAGTCGTTGGAGTTTCATCTGTTCCGCCAACTTGAGCCCTATTAAGAATGCCTCGTATTCAGCCATGTTGTTGCTACAAGCGAAATCTAGTTTGAAAGCGAACGATAGTAGCTCTGTTTCGGGTGTTTCGAATACGATGCTTGCTCCTCCGTATGTTCCATATGACGATCCATCGAAATACATGTCCCACATGCTTTCTTCCTCTAGCTCTGCTACCTCCCCAGGGATGTCTTCGTGAATATCTGCCTCGTCACTTCCTGGGAACGCGGCTAACAGATCTGCGATTGCTTGACCCCTGACGCCTCGTGGTCTCTGGTAATGCAACCCGAATTCCGACAGTTGAAGGGACCATCGCGCAGTTCGCCCAGTTAGGTACGGACGTTCTGCTAGATAAACCATGGGGTTCGCCGCGGCAACCACCACCGTTTGGTGTGCTAACAGGTATGGTCTTAATTTTTGAGCCGCGTAGATGAGGGCCAGGCACGCTTGCTCTATGCGAGGGTACCTCACCTCGGCCTTCTTCAGCAAACGACTTACGTAATATATAGGAAAAAGTTGGTCGTTTCCCAAATCCTGTGCAAGTAGCGCTCCTATCGCTTCGGTCGTGTATGCTAGGTAAAGATGTAGCCGCTCGCCTGGTATCGGAGGTCGGAGAACTCGCGAGCAAGTTAGGCATCGCTTGATGTTATCGAAAGCGATCCGTTGGACATCCCCCCATTGGAACGTAGATCCTTTCCTCAGGAGTGGGGTGAAAGCGGCCATCATCTGGGCGAGACCTGGTATGAATCGCCTAATATATGATATTTTCCCTAGAAAACTCTGAAGTTCTTGTATGTTGGAAGGGCTGTCCATACTAAGGATCGCTTGTGCCTTTCCTGGATCCACTCGAATCCCCGTGCTGGTAACAACGAAACCCAAGAACTTGCCCGATGTAACTCCGAAAGCGCATTTTAAAGGGTTCATCTTAAGCTTATACTGCCTGCAGCGCTCGAAAACCGTTCGTAGATGGTCGATATGGTCTTCCCTCTTTCGGGATTTAACCACAATGTCGTCGACATACACCTCTACTTGTCTGTGGATTAAGTCATGAAAGATTGAAACCATGGCGCGTTGGTAAGTGGCTCCCGCGTTCTTTAACCCGAAAGGCATCACCACATAGTAAAAACATCCGAATGGTGTCTGGAACGCTGTCTTGTGCGCATCCACAGTGTTCATTCTAATCTGATTGTAACCACTGTACCCGTCCATAAACGAAAACATTTGATGGTTACTAGTCGCGTCTACTAGCATGTCGATATTCGGTACGGGAAATTCGTCTTTCGGACAGGCTCTGTTCAAATCTCTGTAGTCCACGCAGCAACGAATCTTTCCATTTTTCTTTATCACCGGCACAATGTTAGCTAGCCAAGGCGCGTTTTTTATTGGTTTGATGAATTTTGCTTCTGCTAGTCGCTCAATCTCTTCCTTTATCGCTAACGCCACATCTTTGTGAAATACGCGGCTTCTTTGTTGTATAGGGCGCGCGTAGGGTAGAACATCCAGAGAGTGTGAGACCAGTTCTGCATCCAATCCTGGCATCTCGCTGTATGTGTAGGCGAAGACATCCCTATATTCTTTTAATAGTTCAATCATTTTTCTCCGTTCTTCCTTCCCAAGTGACGCGCTGATTTTAATCAACTTTTCTTCCTTATCGCCGATATTAACTTCTTCTATTTCGTCCAACGATGGTATCTCTGTAGGCTCTTCCACTGGTAATGACCCCGCCGTTACTTCTTCTTCCTTATCGGGAGATGATGTCATCTGGCTTGTGGATGCTTCACACAATTGCTCGGATGGCAACACCTCCGCTGATTGCTATAATCTGTAGATGTGTCCTCCATCTTGAGTGGTGAAACGATGGAAACGAGGCTCTGGTCCCGTCTTTGATCTCTTAGCCCCTGCCGGTGCCACCAATCTTTCAGCGCTAAACACAGACGCCTTTTCTTCAACCTTCCTTTTTTCATTGGGCATCTCCAGACGAGCGGGATCAAAGACTGAGATCTTACTGTCCTCTTCCCACTTTGGTAGAGGAATCGTTCGAGACAAACCTATTACAGCCGCTCCTTCCTGTCCTGTTGGTTGATAAAAAACTGCTTCCGCCATGTACGCTTCCTCGGGTCCAAAAGGGTTACTTGTGGCTGGCACCCTGTATTCTCTTCCTCCGATGCTAGTCTTGATGCATTGGTGATAGGTAGACGCCACAACATGATGGTCGCGTATCCATCCGCGCCCTAGAAGCAAGTGAAACGAAGTGTGATCGTCTAACACATGGAAAGGCATTGATGCTTTAATCGGCCCAATGGTCATAACGAGGCATATCACCCCAATTGATTCTTGAGTGTGCCCTCCAAAACCGCGTACAACTGTTTTCCGTTCTCTGATCTCCTCCCTCGGTATCCCCAATAAATCCAAGGTGTGCACCGAAACAAGGTTTAGTGACGCCCCTCCGTCGATGAATACTCTCCTCAGCTGCTGCTTGTTAACCGTTGCAGTGAGGTACAAGGGACGCAAGTGTTCCCCAGGAATGCATATATCGCTGTCGTCAAAGGTGATCCTTCCTCTTGATAGCGCCTGGTGACCCGCTGCTATAGCGGCGATTGCCTGGGATGCCTCCCTGACTTGGTCTTCACTGAAGCCAAGGGAATTGAAGAATTGCTGCGCGATGATGGTCTTGGAGAACTGGAAAGCAACAGCGTGTGTCCCCTCAAAGCCTTGTTGCCCACTGGACAACTCGCACGCCTCTCCCTTGGAATCTTCCCATGCTGCCCATCCCTCATCTCTAGGGTCATGGGAAATCATCATGGCGTGATGTTTAGGCAATGGATCTTTGTCAATTTGCTGTCGCCCGAGGTCTATCTCCCCGGCTCTCTCTTTTCTCCAAAATGCATTTCGCACACCGTAACAATTGAGGGTCGAGTGATTTACCCTTCTATGATAGTGACAGTATCGTTCATGCGCCTTGTTTACGGTATTTATATCCACGACAGCAGGCGGCAAATTGATTTCACCGTTAGCGGCCCATTGATCGACGAGGTTTTCAATTTGCTCCTTGGTGCAAGGTATGGGCGCTGGGATAGGACGCTGAGAATTATTTCCTCCTCGTGTCCCTTGTGGTGCGGCGCCTTGATATGGCTGGAAAGGCGCTTGTCGCTTATTTCCCGGAGCAGGTCCACTGCTAGTAATAGCCGCACTTAATGAGTTGACGGAATTGTACCACGTTTGCTCCATCTTCGCCTGTTGAAAGATTCCAAGGCAATCAAACAGTCGTGTTGTAGCCTCCTCTAACTCTACGAAAGTTTGGAATTGAAAGTTGGATAAAGCGAAACGCAGGGTGGCAGTCATCTTTCCCACGCAAATCTCGACCAGTCTGTCCTCTGGCACCTCTTCACTTAATTGGAGCGCGTGACTCCGGAACCTCGTGATGTACTTCAAAGGATCTTCATCAATCCCCATCGTTGTTCGTGTTAAGTCGACCGATGTCACTCGCCTTTTTGCAGAGAAAAACTTCTTGAGAAACAGACGCGCCATTTCCTCCCATGTCGCTATGCTTCCTGGTTTTAGGTTGTCGTACCATGTGTATGCAACGTCAGACAGCGATTTCGAGAATTCTTTCAAGCATAGATTTCCATCTTTTGCATGCTGGTTCATTGCCGAAAGGAAGCGGCCCAAGTGCTCTCGTGCATTTCCTTGCCCCGTGTATACTTTGAACTTTGGTGATGTATAATCGCGCGGGAACTTGTAAGTAACCACTTCTTTCGTGTAAGGGGGGTCTAGGGAACTGTACCCGTGATCTTGCTTCGCTACTCGGTAATGCTCCTCGATGTACCTAGCTAGGTCTTCCTCCGAGATCCTCCCAGTTGGCGCGCTAAAACCTTCCTCCTCTTGTTGAAAGCTCCTGGTGGGCGCGAGTTTTCCTTTTCCGGCAGTTATTCCGGCAAATTCTGGCTCTCCAATAACTCCGGCGATCGGTCCGGCATCTTTTTGTGCAGACGCGCCCTCCTTTTGCTTGATTAAGGACATCAATTGATGTTGTTTCTTAGCCTGAGTCGCGAATTCTTGCCGCATCTCTTCCAGGCTCGTGTCTCTTGTGTTACTGTCAACAAATGGCGCGATTCCTTCACCCTCCTGAGTCGGCTCTACTGGTGCGTCCATGATCCCTACCGATACCTTTTCAATCCTTTGCGCGTCATCCGTGTCACTATCCGCCGGCTCGTGCTCGATTAGAACGAAGTCCTCGCTTGGAAGGGGGACTCGCTCTGCTTTCCTTTGGGGCGCGCTCATTGCTTCTAGCGCCGATTGCATTCCGCTGGACTCGAAATCAGTCTCCGCCTGTGGTCGCCAAATGTGAATAGGGTAATACTCTTAATCCGATCCGAGTCTCAGAGGTAGCACCGATCTAACTCATTTCCCTCACTTTCTCTCTTGTAGTGTGGTCTTATCTTTCTCTCTCCAAAAAGTCCTCCCTTTGTGATCTCTTTAGAGTCCTATTTATAGAGAATCCCCTTTACCCTTGGGTGGCCATATGCCCTTTTTACCACTTATTAACACAATTGCCATTCATTATCTCTTGATTACTCAAAATGTCTAGACCCAAGCCCAACTAGATAGACCTAAACAAGTATGTATCAAGCCCATTAGGTATTAATAAACTTGGGTCATCCACACCCAACTGCCAATGCACGCCGTCACCGATCTCAGTTCTTACTTGAGCCACTGATTTTTCTTTCCCATTTGTGACGGCACAGACAGTGGGGAAACCTTTTCTTCAATGGGTCATTGCAGAGCCAGGAGTTGCCCCAAAAATAAGTATTGTTACCATTCCCCACCTGCAATCTATAATTCGACTGCAAACCTCGAAGAACTTGGAGATACTACACCCATAAGCTTCCCTAAACAAATTGTTCGAGGTTCACTGATCATATACATCGTCCTTTTTTCATAATGGCAATTCCTTAAACAAATTGTTTTTAGACCGTTGTTGCAAATGGAAAAATGGCTAGTGCACAAGTTAAAAAAAAAATAACAGAATGAGGCTTTGTAAATTCTCACAAACCGTGAATTTGATAATGATGAATTTTGAGGTTCGGTGGATAAATAAAGCTTTAATGACACTTTGTTTGGAAAGAGAGATACAATTTTTCACTTTCAAACTTCAGTACACCCTGTGGAAACCTTCCATTTTTGTTTCACCAAAAGACACATAAACAAGCATATTTATTCTCTATAAGGTCATGTCATACACTGGTGTAGGTGGTGGGGGAGACTTCTGTAAATATGGTGAGAAACAGAAGAATTAGAAACAGAAAACTCAGAAGAATCAGAAATAGAAAAAATTCTGATCGCATTGTTGTTTCGAAGGAGTAGAATACTAAAAATGATGAGAATATCTACTTGGGGTCATCTATGGCCTCAAATTTTACTTATTGCAATTTTTATAGTCTTTGTAATAAGTAAAATTTGAGGCCATAGATAACCCCGAGCAGATATTCTCATCATTTTTAGTATTTTTCTCCTAAACTTTTTCTGTTTCTGATTCTTCCCCTTGTTACAGAATATCTAAAAGAATATGACTAGAGAATATCAGACTACAAAGAGAGGAGAAGAAGAGAAGAAGTGCTTTTTACTAAATAATATCGAAGTGTAGGTTGTACTTATAAGTGCTTCGAATCAAGGGAGGGAGTTTGTGCACTGCTTTGTGCCAACTTCACCTAAATGCTGCATTTGGAAATGGAGTACTTAAGCGTCCAAGTAATTTTAAGATTTTTTTTTTAACCATTTAAGAGCATTAGAATTTGATTGTTTGTTTTGTGTATATAGTTCGTTGTCCAATTTGCTCTAATCTCACCATCAACTTCCCTGTAAAAATATAAAGACAATCTTAACAAACTTTTGGAATTATTAACTAGTTAATACACGCTATCTATGGTCTTTAGATGCTACTAACAATCTATCATTTTCTTGGATGTCATAGTAATGCATATAGATATAGTATTTGATGTATTGCAATGAACTAAAGGACATGAAGGATGCATTTTGGCTTATACGAAGGCTGAAGGAATCACACGGTACTAGATATAAACACACGTACGATATTCTTTGCTATCGAGGTACCAATTTGCTTGGGAGCGTGTCCAAGTAAGAAAATTAAGAGTTGTCTGGTAAACAACGAATTTATGCTTTAAACCACCTCTTCTCCTCATCATTATCACTCTACATTTTTACCGATAGATTAAGACGTCGACGAGTTTTGACTTCAGATACTGCATAACATCACCAGTGTGAGGACCTAATTAGTCCCACATTTTCTAGAGCCAAAGCAAAGATCTTCTATATGATTTCTATGGGCCACTCTACCCGTTGCCAATTGGTTTTAAGTTGGAAGCCCGAGCATTTCATAAGCAGCTTATGGGATGCTCATAAACACTAATAAGCTCTCCTGAAGCCCAACCCAACAACAATCAACCAAATAAATTCTTAATAATTTTTTTTTTTTTTTTTGTTTACTAGTAAAAATAGATGGGATGCTCATGACTCATGAGCTGTTGTTGTTTTAATGTCTAACCTCTTTTTGATTGTTTTAACAATCCTCGTATGGTGTGTGGAGTTTAGGGATGCACGTAGGGTCGGGTGGGTAGGGTTTTGCCCAAACCCAAAGCCAACCCACCATAAGGTGGGTTTCAAAATTGTCAACCCAAACCCAACATTAAGGTGGGTGGGTAGGGTGGGTTGGTGGGTTACCCACCAATTTTTCAGTCAAAATTTTGAATGCACTACCGACAATATTTGATCATCGCCACATAATAAAACAGTCTTAACGCAAAAAAATTGAAGCTCAAACAACTTAAAAACCATATAATTTAAAAACCAATAATAACATTTAAGTCTTAAAGTATTAACTAGTAAACTACAAATGTCTGGAATAGCTGAAATAAGTTTCAAAGTCTTTAAGGCTACAAAAGCGTGAAAGTCGAAGTTTTAAAGAGTAACAAGCAATGAATCATCCATTAGCTCTGCAAGTTTGAAGCATATAATCCTATGGACGGCTGAAATATTAGGATGAGGGGTAGGTAAATCTAAGGGTAGTGAATTAGGTGGTGGGTTGGTGGGTTGGGTAGGGTGGTTTTTGCTCTAACCCAAGGGTTTCAAAAGCAGTGACCCAAACCCAACCCACTGTAAGGGTGGGTAGGGTTTGGGTAGGGTTTTTCTTGGTGGGTCATGGGTTGGGTGGTGGGTTAGGGTTGGGTCTGTGCAGCCCTAGTGGAGTTGTGATGGGAGGAGCAAGGTAGGTAGGTCAGCTCCATTGGTTTGTAGTTTGTACTGGGTCAGTGTTTAGTTCACGAGCTTAACAATAACTATGCTAGTACTGCATTTCAATATGGGAGATGACTTTTCATTACTGCTAGGATTCTTTAGTTCAATGCATTCCAATGTTTAATTGACACCATCTTATGACCCGAATTAATTCGGTAGAGATTGAATTCCAAACACAAACTTAACATGTTCATATTTACTCTACCGGAGATGCATTTATATTTTGCGGTAATATAATCATTTTGGACCTTCCAAAAAAAAAAAAAAACATTTCGGCAGCTCCTCGAAGTAATCTACTGTATAATTATTACTACTATTTACTTACTTACAATTGCTATCGAAAGGAAAGGAACCTGACTGTAGTTGTGGACATAGACTTAAGTACTACTCCGATATGAAACATTTATATATATAATAACAGAGTTTTATTATAATGATTAAATTATCCCTAATTATAATTTCAAAATATTTATACAAAATTGCAAACATAGTATTCAAATTTGAAACAAGAACAAAAATATATAGATTCATAAAAATACCTTGAGTAGTTGTTGATGCTTACACATTGATCCACATGTTCATCTTCCTCTTTTAAAAAAATTATTATTAATCCTGGAAAATAGTCAAAATACGAAATCGTTAATATATCATCAAAAAGAAAAAAAATATTGAGCAAGATGCAACATTAACGTTCATCCAAGCAAAAAAAAAACTAAAGAAGAAAAAAACAAAGAATAATAAAAAATAAACTTTCCACCCAAAAATAAATTGCACAAAGAAAAACAGGGTCAATAAAAATTTCAACTCTCCATGAATGCTAAAGCATAAAATAAAGTAATATTTCAAACATAAAATATTTTATAAGTTTGTTAATATATTTTACAATTTCTAGATTTTCTGTAATATATTTAACAATTATATTTTGTTTTTTTTTTTTTACTGAAAAATGAATTTTATTAATGAGAAGATCTTAGTACAGCTGATTGTTCAATCATAACTTGACTTTCAATACATCTAGGAAAGGAATTAAACCAAACTTTTGATAGTTTTTCAACCCTGGCAGTTTTAGATAGTATATCTGCCACTTTATTTCTCTCTTTCGGCACATAGTAGCACCTCCAAGAACTAAATTGCTTAAAAATAGAAATGATGTCTGTAATGAAATGCTACAGCCTCCAAGACAGTGAGAACTTTCCTTTGGTGACTGCGTAAACCACTAGCTGAGAATCAAGCTCGAAGTTAACTTTTTCCAGCTTCAATTATATTTTGTTAATATAAGTAACAGTGCAAATTTGTGCACCCTTACAATTATAACGGTGCACGTTCCTCCAATTTTCATTGGACCACGTAACACAAGTGATTTTGGTTTACCACTTCCATTTTTCTTAAGAGAGAGAAAATATTAAATCTTTTATCTCTCACTTTTTTTTTCTGTCACTCTTTTTTTTTTTCTAGAAACACAACTACTGATTTCTCCTTAAAAAAAAAAATCTACTGATTTCTACTTCATTCCTCTCTTTTTTCCCCCCAAAATCTTTGATAATTCTCTTCATCTACCCAAATTCTAGGATTCCAATTTTCTTCCTCCCAATGTTTAAATTTCTGGATTTCTCTTGAGTTTTATTCTAGGATTTCAATTTTCTTCCTCCCAATGTTTAAATTTCTGGTTTTCTCTTGAGTTTTATTGTCTGATCTCCAGAAATCAACAAGGTAATAATATTTTTACTTCAATTCCTATTTGAAAACCCTAGCAACAATATGGTGTTGCGGGATTTGTATGAAGTGAATGGTGATTTCTATCAAGCTCAGGAAGATTCAATAATGGAGGTAAAGTTTTGATTTTTTTTCCTCATTATTTCTGATTCAATAATTTGGGTTTTGTTAATTGTTTTGTGATGTTACTTTGGGATTTTTGTTTCAATAATTTGGGTTTTGCTAATTGTTTTGTTAATTGTTTAATTCGGTCATCTATGGGATTGATCAAGCTATCTCACAGGACTAGAAATATAGCAAGCATCTTTTATAACTGATTTTTTTTTTTATCTAAGATTTAACTTTCCATGGGCATTAGAAAAAAGGAAGAAATGAAACTAATTAGTGATTACATTTCAATGGGCATACAGTAAATGCAGAGACTAATTATAGTGATTACATTTCAAGTTTCTGATAAGATGTGATTTTGTTCTAACTACATGGTTGCTGGCCCTAGTATTCTCAGGTACGACATAAACTACTTTATTGATTAGTTCAGTTCTGTTATTGATTTTTCAGTCAACCACTTTATGAATTCTTAGTTATATAGCTACCCAGTTTGATATACGAGGAAGGATCCTGTGACACGGTTAAAATGACACTATCTTGACATTGTGTCGCAAATTTTTTGATAACTCCCAAACGACAATGAATTTGAAGCTAATATTTTGGGAGCACGTTCTTCTTATAGAGATTTATGTTCATACCAAAAATGAACGCATTCCGATATGTAAAGAACAACCATCTACCAATTGTCGTTTTAACCTTTGGTTAGTTTTTCAAAGGTGTAGAAGGTGGTGTTATACGTCTCGAAATGCGCTCATTTTTGGTATGAACATAGAGCTCTATAATAAAAACATGCTCCCAAAAAAGTAGCTTCAAATCCGTTTGAGAGTTATCAAAAAAATTGCAACACAATGTCAAGATAGTGTCATTTTAACCATGTTATGGGATCCTTCCTCTTGATATATTTGTTTTGTTTAGGTACTGGATGATAACACTGAGCACTTCCACGACAACAATTGTTAGCAAGAAAGGTTGCAGTGGTGCAGGGTTTGTTTGATCAATGAAGACTTCATCTTTTTGTATTTTGTCTCAACATTTGTTGCCAGAAAATGTTCTAATTGCCTTTTGGTATGTATGAAAACTTGAAAAATGTTATAAACAACCTGCAAATGTTGCGTTTTCAGCCGGTCTTTATGTTCTTTTGGTATCTTCATGATATAGTCTTTATGTTCAGTTAAGGCCGCTTCCAATGGAGCAATCAAAACACAAATTTTGAGTGTTTTGCTTGGCTATGGAACTAGTATAGAGCAGTTTTGACGTTGCAAAGTTGCAAATTTGTGAGATGATAATAGTATCGTCGATGGAAAAACTATCGACTTTTCCATCGACAGATGAAATTTCCATCGAGGTCGATGGTTTTTCCATCGACGATGGAATTTCTGTCTTTAAAATCCTAATCTCTCATACTTTTTAGTTTAACAAATCTTTTTTAATCAAAATTTGGTCCCACATATATATTTATCTAGTGTTTAAAATCTTTCTTTATTATTTGGACCCACAAAATATCTTAAAATAATTTACTTATATCAAATTTGCTTGTTTTCCATAGTGGGAAAATCCATTTGCTAGTCGACATATATAATCCTTCTTTTGCTGGCTTCCATTGGAACCGGCCTAACTTCCAAATGATTTTCCGAGTATTATCGATTGCTTTCTCTGTAGTCTGACTCTCTATGCTCAATTTGAGCGAGAGAACATCTAACCGGGAAAAGTAACGAAGGTTTGTCGTCTAACCGGGGAAAAACAATAATAAACAGAATCAGTTAAGTAGCAGGAAAGAAAAAGTGTTTTCATCTCTCACCCATTAGGCTTAGTCTAATGGTCATTCAACTTCCCTTAAAAAGTTGAATGACACATCAGCAAATTCCCAAACTAAGTCTAATGGGAAGTGCTAGACACATCAGCTAAATTCTACTTCGGCGCTACATGATATAGCGTTTTGGCGCTACATGATAAAGCGCAGATTATCTCAGCCATCAGATCTGGAACATATGTTATTAGCCATCAGATCTAGTAGAATATTCGTTTGGGCGCTATATCATTGAGCGCGGATCCACTTTTTGGGCGCTACATCATTGAGCGCCTAAGTAGCAATTCAACTTCTACTTCCCTTAAATAAGGGAAAGGGAAGTTGAAGTGGGGGGAAATTGGGGTTTAGGCGACGCTTTTAAGGGAAGTTGAATCCCCATTAGACTTAGCCTTAGTAGTCCAGGACCCAGGTCTCCTATTCTCTCTCTCTTATAGTACTTAATTTTAGTTTAGAAAATAAAAAGTAAAAGGAAAGAAAAAAAAGTGGTAAAAAAAAAAAAAAAAAACTTGGTGCCCCCTTTTATGAGCCGCCAGCAAATATATTAGTTCCGAATCTTGATTACATAAAATCTGAGTTCCAGATACACCATTTGATAGACATCTTGAGCAGCAAAAAGAGTTCACTCTCCATCTTACTTTGTTTGATTGCTAGTTTTGGTAATTATTTATCGATGATGACGTTGGAAGTGTCTCAGTGGGATTACCTCAACTCAGGAAGAATTGATCTGCGTAGAGACAAGGAAGTTCTTGAAGAAATCAGAAAGCGGTGCAGTCCGGAAATGCTTTCACACATCATGTACGCTGAATTTGCT
>JAJJMA010273555.1:1051-12521 GCA_023529015.1 Papaver nudicaule | reverse complement strand
TCCTGGAGAAAACTTGATCTAAACATGGTGTTTCTTGATTCCTTTGCATAGCCTTAACTTTTCTCATTTGCAAGCACGTTTAAGTAATAAGGACCTGCAAGGTATGCCATAACATCTACAGTGATAGTATTACAACAGAAAGTCGACGAAGGGGAGTAGAGAAAATGTGTTTACTATGTGGATATGGCTTTGCTGAAACTGGTGATTCATCTTCTCTGGCTTTAGATGGAGGTCAAGGTAGTCATATTGAGTTTTGTGTTGTATTTTGTGGTGTTGTTAAATCTGTTCAATAACAATAATTTTTTTTGGTTTCTGAATTATGTGTTTATTATGGCAGATGTAGCAACTAAAAGCAATAACTCTTATATGTTATCGAAGAAGGATTCAGCTTCTGTCGATAAGATTATGGGCTGGGAAGATCAGGGTGCTACTGTTTCGGATCAATCAAGTGGATATAGCTTTGCTGAAACTGATAAGTCAGCTTCTTTGGCTTTAGATAGAAGTCAAGGTAATCATATTGAGTTTAGATCTGTATGATTTTGGTATTGTTAAATCTGTTACATAGCACCAGCTGTTTTTGTTTCTGAATTCAATGTTTACATTGGCAGATCTAGCAGCGAAAAGCAAGAACTCATATATGTCATATGAATATGGTTTTTCTTCTGGTGACAGTACAGGTGATTAACCTGTGTTGTGCTTTGTGATTTTGTCGTATTGTCGAAATTGTTTGATAAGAGCAACCGTTTCATCCGTGGTTTGGTAATATTATAGAGAACTACTCCATCACTGATCTCTAAAGCTTCATTGTCGGTATTTTGTGCATTCTCTGAGTCTGATTCATTATGCAAACCTATTCCTTTTACCCTAAAAGAATTTACATACGGTCATGTTATCAGACGTCTGAACTAGGGCCCGTGCAGACGCACGGGATGAAGAACCTAGTATTCATAATAGTCGTTGACTTCGTCGTCAATGGGAATTGGTATTTTCCTGATTACATGCCAGAGTTGGGTAGGATAATGAGGCAGATGATACAAGAAATTCCTTTTGCCATTTACACATATGACAAAATGGACTGGTCGCAAAGCAGCTCAGGTACTGTTACTATGAAAGATGCCTTCAATTTCTGTAGGCCTAGAAAACCGATTGATGACGACTTCTCAGATCTTTGGGCAGTTAAAACCTCTCCGAGAAGGGCATGTGTAGTGTGGAAACTCTTACATAACAGGTTAGCTACCGATGACGTTGTTCTCTATTCGGGCAATAGTTTTGCTTCATGCTGCAATCTGTGTGTTACTCCTCAGTGTTACGAAAGTCAGCAACATGTGTTCTTTGAGTGTGATAATGCAAGAGCACTTTAGAACTGGATTGGAAGTATCTTTAATCTTTCTTTGACGACAGATAATGTTCGAGATCTTTTTGATATTGTTCGTAACTTTAATCGTAGTTCACAGGTCAAAAACCTCTTATGGGTCGCTGTGGTCAATTGTATTTGGTTGATTTGGTTCATAAGAAACCAACTAAGATACCAGCATGATGTCATTTCATTGCAGCAAGCTACATCAAAGCTGAGAATTCTTATCAGCGACTATGGAAGAATTGGTACTGGTCATATATATAATTCAACGGAGGATCTATGCATCTTAAGATTTTTCAAGATTGAAGCAAGACCACCTAAGGCACCAAAGATTATTGAGCTCAACTGGAGTGCTCCCTGATATGGCTGGGTTAAAATCAATATGGATGGGTGTTCTTTGGGCAATCCTGGTCCGGGGGGATGTGGAGTTGTGTTTCGTGATAGCAATTGTTTGGTGTTGGGGAGTTTGGCGCAGTCAATTGGCAATGACACGGTATCAGCAGAGTTTTGGGGAGCCATACATGCTTTTAGAATTGCTCGCTCTAGAGGAATGACTCGTCTTTTGTTCGAATGTGACTCAATGCACGTAATCAAAGCAATTTCAGATTTCTCCCTAGTCCCTTGGAGGTTAACTATATATTGGGTTAATTTTATGGAGTTTCTTTCTAGGATTCAGTTCCGATATTCTCATATTTACAGAGAAGGTAACGCGGTAGTAGATTTATTGGCAAAATGGGGGGCTTCTAGTGGCACACAATTGTGGGATGAGCCACCTTAATTTATACGGTCTGCTCTGGGCATTAAAAGATCGGGTCTATCTGTTTTTTTAGATAATCGTACATGTTTTTGATTAACTTTTCCAGCACACTCTCTTTCTAGAGATTATTTTGATAGAGCAGCTGAGTATTATCAACAAGCAGTAGAGAAGGATCCAGGCAATCAAAAGTATCTCCACTCTTCCATAAAAATTGCTGAGGCTTCAAAATTCCATGCGGAGATATATAAACATCGTTGCCCAACAGGCAGCAGGAGCAGGCTCAGCCGCTCAGGATCTTCTAATTCATCTGCGAAGGTTAATACCAGTCTTCCGGCAGGTCAGTCTACCAGCACGGAAATCTGAATGATGTGCGTTGGAAGGAGGGTTTTGGGCCAGGATGTAGCTGCACGCTGCACTTAATGGTGTTGACACCTCTTTATCATGGCACAATCAAAATATTATCAAGGATGTTCTATTACATTCCAAGATTTTTAACTAGTTAGTGTGTCTTGTCTTCAATGATATGAACTGTAGGTACCAGAAATCTGATGGACACGTGGCACCATCCTAAGGGGGGTAGCAAGTTAGTGAATACACCGAGAGGTATGGGATAGTCCCTAAAAGTAACTGACCGCACCCTACTTGAGGATGAGACGCGTGTAAAGTGCGACAGGCTAAAGCACGGGTAAGGTTGAGGGTACTACAGAGGTATTAAATGCCTAGTCAGAAAGAGGAATACAGCTGTTTTGCACCAGTCAAACTTAGGGTTTCCCTGGGTTTACGGTCAAACAGTCTGGAACCTACAAGACTGAGTATATTCTCTGGAAGGTCCCATTGGGGACCGGCCTCAGAGAATACTCTCAGAGAAGATACGGTACGAGAAGAACTAAGAGAAGTCATATTCTAGAAGGTGCACTACAAGGGACATTCTGAGAGATGGTGTACTAAAAGATCGGATGCCAGAGGCTATACGATGTCTAAGGAAGGCTCAAACATACCTCTGGGAGGTATCTCGGAGACGGATGTCCAGAGAGGAGGGCTCCCAGAAGGGATTGTGTATCTCGAGGAATAAATAGAAATAGTTTAGTTTCCATAGCCCTTGTAACACTGGAATATGTACTACCTTACCTTTTTGTCTATAAATACCCAGCTCTTGAAGAGTTAGAGGGACAAGTTAGAACTCACAAGAGAAACCCTAAGAGACCGGATACGCCATCCTACAACTAGGTTTGAGACTTGTGAAGTGAGAACTTGAAGAAGACTTGAAGACTTGAAGACTTTTGAAGAATATCAAGACTTGAAGACTTGAAGACTATTTAGTTAATTGTGAAGGTAGCTTGTAACCACACTCATGATTAATGAAATGCCAAGGATGTAAGCCTCCACCGTGAGGAAGAACCTTGTTAAAAAACGTACTTGTGTCTTTATCTTTTACTTTCTTGCATTTACTTTATGTTAGATAGTTTTAGATTCTCGCTTTTAACTTAGATGTGTTTATGCTTAAGTGTTAATCTTGAGTAGATCTTCATCTAAGACCATCGGGTGTAATCTCAGAGATTCTAAGACTCACATTTTGGTGCTAGAAAAAGGGACTAGGTAAAGGATTTATCCTTCCTGGTCTATTTCTAATCTTTTTTGTTTGTCTCTTAACCCAATCTTTACGGTGAGGAAGAAAAGCTCCTGGATCTCATAGATCTCGCAGGAAAGCTTAGTATTCTTAGTAAAGGTGAGACCTTTTATGCTTTTTAGTGTTAAAAAGTTATTTCTTTACAAATTCTTTGTGAAAAATCCTTGATTTTCCCTACAAAAACTTGATTTTTTGCAAAAACCTAGCTTTTATCTCCATAAAAGTTAGATCTTTGAACCCAGATTTGTTTTTCAAAGGATAAACAAAACTCATGTTGTAAATTTCTTCCAACAGAAGATATTTTTGAAACTGGAATCCACCTAGATTTGGTTTTTTCTTCAAAAAACACCATTAATGGGGGACAAAAAGGTTTTCTGAAAAGGGCGCAGACTGTTGACGCTGCTGACATCACTTTCAAACAAAACCTGACAACCCAACCACCCAGTTTTAACTTATTCAATCATTTTTCCTGTCTCTTTCTGTAATTGTTTTCAAAATATTTTGAAAAGGTGTACGAATTTCTTGGATCTCTGAAACTGTCAGATTACAACTAGCACTTGTGGAGTCATACTCTGACAAGAAGGTTATATCTTGATTTTGTTTTTCAGGAGAAGTCATGAAGACTACGAGTACCACAGACTCTGGGAGAGAGCCTCTGAGGAGGATAACCAGGAGTGGATTGCAGGAGACAGATCGTGAAGTCCCAGAGGATACTGTCGCCTCTGGAGAAAGTGCACCACCAGGTTTTCCAGCAAGGGTGCCTCAGAACACCAGCAACGGGGTTCTGGGGAAGACCACCAACACTGTAGGGAAGGGATCTGGGGCATAAGGGAAGAAGGGTACTGCTAATGGCATACCTGTGAAGACCAAGCCTTTGACAGAGGTTTATCACTCCAAGCCCCCTCAGAAAAATCTTGCCTCCGAGGCAACGATTCGGAAGGCGGAAGTTAACTCTCAGAGAGAAGAAGAGAACTTGGATCTGCACACGACAGACTCAAACAGTTTTACTGAGGCGTCTCTAGAGGGAAACAGGCAAGTCATCGACGCTCTAAACGGACTTCCCAAAGGGAAGGTCCTAGAGAAAGGTCGAGAAGATACCTCTGGGAAAGGTGGACCTTCCAGAAAGGTTACAATAGTCTCAGAGAGACAACATGAAGGTACCTCTGGGAAGGGTGAGTCCTCCAGAGGAACAAAGAAGACCTCTAGAGCAAATGGCCATTCTGGAGTTGACAAAGCCACCGAGAGGGTGAGGCCAACTCGTTCCGAGAGGGGTAAGTCTGTGGTCAGAGACCCAGAATCCACCCCAGAGGACACTCGGAGAGCAAGAAGGAACAAGGTCAGAACTCTGAGGAGAAAGATCCTTAAGCTCTCTGAGGCTAACAAGAGGCTGAGACAAGAAAAGGTCGTGGTTACTGACAGTGACTCATCTAATTCCTCGGACGGAGAGGAAGAAGACAGGAGGAACCTAAAGTATAAGAGACCCAGAGATGATCCAATCACTGAAGTGATTCTGGACGACTCCTCGGACGATGACTCTGAGGAAGGCTATACTGAGCCATCTCTGCAAGACATCCTGGCAGCCCGAGAAAGGAAAATCCGGGATCTGGAAGAAGAGGTTAATCTCAGGAAAGCCATGGCGGCAAGTATTGAGGACAAACCTGAGCTCATCAGAAAGGAGGGTAAACGATTGGCAGAGGTAATGGAAGATGTTAAGCGCTCACCATTCACCTCAGAGGTCAATGCTCTCCCGATACCCAAACGATGTACATTGAACTTCCAGAACAAGTTTGATGGTACGGGTGATGCTATTCAACACATAAAGTATTATGAAATGGCTCTAATGCCATGGCAAGATCGACAAGGGGTTATGTGTAAGTTCTTTCCTGGAAGCCTCAAAGAGGAAGCTCTGACCTGGTTTAACTCCTTAGAAAAAGGAAAAATCAAGTCGTACGCACAACTCCAAGAGGTGTTCTTAGAAAATTACATGCATAACAACAAAGTCAAGCCCGGAATTGAGCGACTATTTGTCCTCAAAAGAGGAAGGGGAGAATCCCTCAGAAGCCTAGTTGACCGGTGGAGGAAACTATGCGCTGAGATGGGGAAAGTCCCAGCAGCCTATGCTATCATTGGTTTCAAGAATTCTCTAAACAAGACTGACCCTCTCTTCGTCAAGCTATGGAATGAGGCTCCAGATAATCTGGGAGATCTCAGAAGGATTCAAGAGGAATTCATAGCTCTGGAAGAGACGCAGGATGGCACTTACGACAAGTTGCTTTCTGGGAATATGAGCAGAGGAGCAAACGTGGTAGAACCACAGCCCCACGTCACTCATTCTCAACCTCCTGATGCGGTCCCCACTTCTCAGATCAAGAGAAACAAGTCCAGAGAGTTCAGAGGCAAAGGGTCAGCTAAGGACAACAAGAAGCGGGACTTTGACGATGCCACTTACACTAGATTCAACGTTCCAAGGTCGACTATTTACAAGGATATCAAGGGCAAGCTCCCCCTTGAGGATCCAATTGGTAAAGGTGTTCAACCTGATTTCGGCAAGAACAGTAAGGTTTACTGTGAGATGCATGATTGGAATGGCCACTCTCTCAACAAATGCAGGCATTTAAGGAGAGAGCTGGAGAAATTAGTAAGTAGTGGGGAACTCAAAAAGTACATCGCCAGAGATTCTGGGAATGCTCAGAAGGCGGTGGAAAAGATATTCAGAGTTGAGATGCTCAAAGAGGCACAACATCTCAACTGCAACACCATTACCCATTCTGTAGAGATGTCCGCAGAGTCATCTCTCGGGCATAACTCTTGGGAGAGAATCCATAAGAGAAATGCAGATGGGGAAGAAATATTCAGTATGGCTCTAGAACTCCCCATGGAGGAATGAATGAAAAGGCCAGTTTCATTTTCAGCTTCTGAGATACCCCAGAATGGGAAAACTCACAACGATCCTCTGGTGGTGACCATGATGATCGGGCAGTGGGGTATCCCAAAGATTCTGGTGGATGGAGGAAGTTCCGTGGAGATCCTGTTCTACAGCACATTTGTGAAGATGGGTCTGAAGGATGAGTGCCTAATCCCCTCAACCTATATAGTATACGGATTCAATGGATCTTCCACTAAGCCCAAATGAGAAATAACTCTGGAAGTACACGCTGGAAAAATCATTACCTCTACGACTTTCTGTGTAGTTGACGTTGTTTCACCATACTCTGCCATCATGGGCAGATGGTGGATTCATGGTATCAAGGGAGTTGCCTCCACTTACCATCAACGACTACGATTCCCCACCCCAGAGGGAATAACTGAGATTATGGGAGATCCCAGAGAAGCTAGATACTGCTCAGAGGTAGATGTCAGAAACTGCGTGGAAAAAGTTAACACTCCCAGAAACACCAAGAAGAAGATTCTGGAGCAGGAATGCCAGAAGGAAATTGATGAGTTCATCGAATGTTCCGCCTCTGCGAGGGTGATGCGACAAGCAATCGCCAAGAACAAGGGAATTGGGGACAGAGAAGAAGAGGAAGCCATTAGACTAGCTTGTCTAGAAACAATGGTCCAGAGACTCAAAGAGAAGACTGTCCACCAAATCTCTGAAGATACCCAGATGGCTGATGCCTCTGGAAAGTTGTAGCAATCAAAGGCTCAGACTGAATTAGACCCCCAGAAGCCTGTATTCTACACGTCTGAGCCGACAAAGGAAGTGGATATTGGAGGCCCTGACACACCAAAGATGGTCAAAATTGGGACGGTCCTAGATCCATACCTTGAAAATGAACTTGTAGGAATGTTGATGAGATATGTCGACGTGTTTGCATGGAAGATGGAGGATATGCCGGGAATAGACCCCGAATTATGCCTCAAACATCTGGGAATCCCAACAGACATAAGCCATCATCATCTCCGAATCAATCCAGGTGCCAAACCTGTGAGACAGAAAATCCGAAAGATCGCCCCAGTATATCAAGAAGCAGTCCAGAAGGAGCTTCAGAAGATGGAAAGGGCAGGAGTCATTCGGGAGGTGCAGTACCCACTATGGATCTCCAATATGGTACTGGTCCCGAAGAAGAACAACGCTGGGGTACGGATATGCATCGACTTTAGTGATCTAAACAAGGCATGCCCCAAGGACAGCTTCCCACTCCCGAGCATAGATCAACTAGTTGATGCTACCTCTGGGAATGAACTGTTATCATTCATGGATGGTTATTCTGGATATAACCAAATCCCTCTGGCGCACGAAGATGAGGAGCATACTGCATTTTTCACTCCCAATGGGCTGTACTGTTACACAAAGATGCCATTCGGACTCAAAAATGCAGGGGCAACCTATCAGAGACTAATGTCCAAGATGTTCTTGCCTTGGATTCACAAAACTCTGGAGGTATATGTGGACGACATGCTTGTCAAAAGCAAACAGTCCAGACATCACGTCAGAGATCTGGAAGAGATTTTCACTCAGATGAGGAAATTTCGCATGAAGATCAATCCACTCAAATGTGCATTTGGGGTCACCTCTGGGAAGTTCCTAGGTTACATGGTCACGAAGGAAGGTATACAAGTAGACCCTGAGAAAGTCCGAGCTATCACGGAAGTGCCTTCCCCAGTAACTCGTAAGGATGTCCAGAGGTTGAATGGAAGATTGGCTGCATTGGGGAGATTCATTGCAAGATCTTCCGACAAACTCAAACATTTTTTCAACATCCTGAAGAAGGGCCAGAAGATGGTCTGGAGTAAGGAATGTGAGGAGGCGTTCTACAATGTCAAAAAGTATTTGGCAACAATGCCTATGCTACAAAAGCCTGAACCGGATGAAACATTATACGTTTATCTAGCAGCCATCTCCCATTCTATCAGTGCAGTACTTTTACGCATAGTGGATGGTGAGGAAAGGCCAATCTACTTCATCAGTAGAACTCTGGGGCCTGCCG
This sequence comes from Papaver nudicaule, assembly GCA_023529015.1. NCBI lineage: Eukaryota > Viridiplantae > Streptophyta > Magnoliopsida > Ranunculales > Papaveraceae > Papaver > Papaver nudicaule. Next base: position 3,849 of record JAJJMA010273555.1, on the reverse strand, counting down.
AAAAGAATTACTCTAAGATTGAGCAGATAATTCTGGCGCTGATATTTGCTTCTCAGAGATTGAGAACATACTTCCACGCTCACCCTATAACTGTGATCACCAAACTACCCATTGATTCAGTGCTCAGAAACTCTGAAAGGGATGGTAGGATCTCAAAGTGGGGAGCTCAGATCAAACAGTTTGGAGTACAATACCAACCTCAGACTGCCATCAAAGCCCAAGCTGTTGCTGACTTCTTAGCGGACTTCCCTCTAGCAGAAGAGGACGAACTCGAAGACATACCTGGTTTTGAGGATGAGCTGGAAGACCCCCCAGAGCTTCTGAGGGCGGAAAATCCTACCATGTGGGAAGTCTTTGTTGACGGGTCCAAGAACGCTGAGGGGGCAGGCATCGGAATGGTATTTACAACCCCCACTGGAAGAAGAATTGTGCACAACCTGAGACTCGAGTTTCCCACTACAAATAACATAGCAGAGTATGAGGCAGTCATACACGCTCTAGGGTTGATTTGTGAAATGGAACTCAGAGATGTAAGGCTAACAAGTGATTCGCAGCTAGTGGTAAGGCAGATAAAGGGAAGATATCAAACTCTGGACACATGCCTACAAGCCTACCACAAGAAAGCTCAAGAATACATAAACAAGATACCTGGTCTCGTTCTCAGACACATCTCTAGGAACAACAATCGACATGAGGATGCTCTGGATTTCATTGCATCAATGTTGAACGATCCTAAGATTGCTAGCATCAGGGTAACAGGGTTTTACTACCCTCAGTACCTCTGAAAGAGCCAGAGTCCCCAGAGCCAGAAGTGAAGGTGTTCACTACTGAGATGGGAGAAGGGCAGTCCTCTGACGATGGACCCACAGAAGAGGATTGGAGAACACCTATTCACCAATACTTAGAAAAGAAAGCACTCCCAGGAGAACCAGGATACAGCCATAAGATAGCCGCACGGTCTAAGAACTACAGGCTACGAGATGGAATCCTATACAGGCAATCTCCTCTGGGACCGCTGCTCAGATGTCTCTCCAAGGAGCAAGGAATTGAAATTCTGAAGGCTATCCATTATGGAGACGCTGGCAACCACTCTGGAGGGACATCTCTGGCAATTAAAGCTAAAACATATGGATATTTCTGGCCACACATGCACGTGGACGCCAAATAAATGTCCAGAAGATGTGAAGCCTGTCAGAGGTATAGCAAGAGAATCCATGCCCCAACTACGGAATTACACTCTGTCACCAGCCCCTGGCCTTTTGCCAAATGGGGGATAAACATAGTAGGTCCTCTGGAGACAGGAACAAAGAAAAGACGATTTCTGATTGTCGCGACTGATTATTTCACCAAGTGGGTAGAGGCGAAAGCCCTGGCTAACATACGTGACAAGGATGTATTCAAATTCATATTTGAACAAATCATCTGTCAGTTTGGGATACCTGCCACCATAACCACTGACAATGGTGCTCAGTTCAGAGGGAAAGAGATCAACAGGTTATGTAACAACTTTGGCATCAAGAGAAACAAATCTACCCCCATATATCCAGAGAGTAATGGCCAAGCTGAGGCCACGAACAAGACTATCGCAGATATTCTGAAGAAAACTCTGGATGGACATGGGAAGAGATGGTGCGAACAGTTACATAACGTTCTCTGGGCCTACAGGACGACAAAAAGAAGGGCCACAGGAGAGTCTCCATTCTATCTCACCTTTGGAGCAGAGGCTATCATACCAACGGAAGTTATGATACCTACAACCAAAACTGAGGCATGGGAGAACAACCTAACATCAGACTTGATGCTGGCACGACTTGACAACCTGGAAGAGACACGAGAAGTGGCTCTCCAGAAGATAGAGAATTACCACTGAAGACTCGCCAGAGAATACAACAAAAGAGTAGGTCTGCGAGAATTCAAGGTGGGAGATCAGGTCCTACGAGAAATTCCTCTTTACCAAAGAAAGAAGGGAAAGTTCGCCCCAACATGGGAGGCACCCATGAAGGTCACTGAAAAGGCAGGGGATGGGGCGTACAGACTCCTAAAGCAAAATGGAATCGAGCTCCAGAGACCATGGAACGCTAGATATCTCAAGCCCTATTACCCCTGAAACTTTCAAGAAGTCTCAAAGCCCGTACAGGGAAATGTCTCTCAGAGCTTTGTAATACTATGTACGAAATAGTGTTAAGTACTTTTGAAAACAATCATGTAAAACTTATGGAATATTAATAAAATCTTTTGTTATTAATTATGTCTATGTTCTCAGAAAATTTGAAGATGTCTCTTTCCTTCCATTTTTCGAAACTCTCAGAAAATTAGAAGAGTCTCTTTCCTTTTATATTTTCGAAGCCCTCAGAAAATTTGAAGAGTCTCTTTCCTTCTATATTTTCGACACTCTCAAAGAATTGGAAGATGTCTCTTTCCTTCCATATTTTCGAAGCCCTCAGAAAATTTGAAGAATATCTTTCCTTCTATATTTTCGAAGCCCTCAGAAAATTAGAAGAGTCCCTTTCCTTCTATATTTTCGAAACCCTCGGAAAATTACAAGATGTCTCTTGCCTTGAATTTTCGAAGTACTAGCCATACAACCCACGCCCAGCAATACGCCACAGGGCCTGATTCCCAACGTTTTTTTTTTCGCATCTGCAACGTTAATAGCCGTTCCCAACGTGGCAACGTCAAATAACGTTGCGCAATTTTTTTTTAACGTTGCTGTAAAAAAAAAAAAATTTTATTGCGCAACGTCACGGCAACGTTATCTTCGGTTGCGCACCCAGGGGATATTTTTTCTTTTTACCGGA
>JAJJMA010273550.1:0-10353 GCA_023529015.1 Papaver nudicaule | reverse complement strand
AGAGCCGTAAGTCCGCCTTACGTCTCGCATCTGAAGAACAGCTAGCCGTAAGTAGTTTGTTAGGTAAGCCATTAAAGCTTCAGATCCAAACCGTAAGTTCAGTTTACTAGCCGTAAGTTAGTTACGTCTCATTTCGATACTTTAGTTACTAGCCGTAAGTTCCTTTAAATCAAATTTTTTTGTCGCAAGGTTACAGGCCGTAAGTAATATTCTTCAGCCGTAAGTATAGTTACGGCTGCTTACCTATTTTCCTTACTAGCCGTAAGTTACACTGACAACCAATTTTCTCACATTTCTCTGCCATATTTTGCGCTTCAGAGAACCAGACTCAAGTGCTGTGGTTGCACCAACTGAAATAATGCAAGTAGAGATTCCTGAATCCAGTGTTGTGATTGAACCAAATGAAAGTATCCAAGTTATTGAGGAACTTCCACAAGGTGCAGAAAGGGAATATCTTCCTGCCATACGATCACCAATTCGTAATATTCTACCACTATTAGGTGATGACCCTGATCCTGGCCCACTATGGGCATTGAATATTCCCATGCACAGACTTACGTCTGATAACATCGCGTCGGACATAGCCGTAACTTGATGTACGGCCAGAAAAATCCCCAAATTCTGGACTTACGGCTCGGATCTGAAGAACATTCAGACGTAAGTCTAAGTTACGGCTGCTAATCCAAGCCGTAAGTCCCTTCTGGAACTCACAAAAAACACATTTTTTACGTGATTTCAACTGTCTTGAGAGGAATAAAGCATATCTGGTTGTTTTCTTGAGGTTCTTCTACATTGGGTACATTCAGGTTTGGGTAATCTGCAGGATCGACCTCGTATTTCTCGAGAAAGTCTTCACTTGTGCATACAAACTTTTTACCATCAAAAAAATTGTATAATCCTTCATTTCCTTCGATGTGTCTTTCAATGAAGATGTCGTCAATGGAAGGAGATACATCTACCTCCATTTGGGTGCTTGATTCACTCATTTTGGTTGAGTGAATCAAGTTTGGGTTTTTAGAAAAAAAATTGGGTTTTTTTTTTCTCTCTTGTTCTTCTTCTTCTTCACTTGATTTTCAGTTTTTTAAGTTTTTTTTCTAAGTTTTTTTTTAAGTAAGTTTGTTAATCATGTTTTGGTTAATCATTGATTATCAGTTTGGTTTACTTAAGTTAATTTACGTCTTAATTTACTTTTAAAGTTACGGCTTACAATAAAGACTTACGGCTGGTAAGTCTGCGACACAAAAGGTTTATGAAATTATCAAAACTTACGGCTGCTAACTTGGGAGCCGTAACTATTTTAAATCTACGGCTACATGTTCTACAGATCGTAGCCTTAACTATGACTTACGACTACAAACGTGGAGTTACAGGTAGCCGTAAGTAACCCTGGTTCGATTTTTTTTGATGTTTTTCACTGAATCTAAGCTAAACAACTAAAAAAGGAAGTGGGTTTCAATTGTTACCTTTCGATATCCCTCGCGCCACCATTCTCAGCTGAATCCATCGAAGTTTCGAAAAAATCTAGGTATTTTAGGGTTTGAAGGAGGAAACGAGAAGAGGAAGAAGGAGAAGAAAGAGAAAAAAAAATTCGTTAACTTTTTTTAGTTTTTTGTTTTTAGATTAGGTTAAATTAGATTAACAAATGGTAAATTAGGTTAATTTTTCATCTTAACACAAAACATAAAGGGTAGTTTTGGTATTTAAAAAAAATTACCTAGGGGGAGAGCAAAATTACTTCAGGGAACCACTATTGTGAGGGCATCAATTTTTTCCGAAGCCCCTAAATCAGCTTTCCTCCACATACATATCCCCAAATTTGAGGTATACCTATTGGATTTCATTGTTTTGTGAAAAAGAACCCATAATAGCATTTTTAGTCCACTTCTTGTGGATTATCCCAAACATATGGATGCTTTTTGCTCCCATAGGAGTTGCCCTAATGTGGAGCATTAGTTTAAAATATTGAAGTTTCGTATGATCCCTAACTTATTATTCATTAGACCTGAATAAGCTATCCACGGTTCACTTAGAAATGATGGAAAAAGCTCTGCAAGTAGTCGAGGCTAGCTAAGGGTATTTACAATGTTTTTCGAAGATGGGTATTACAAAGCTATCCATGGAACTATTATTCTCCTTGTCCTCGACCTGTGCAATTGTAACCGGTCAACATCACACTCAGATAAGAAAAAATGAGAGGTAGTTTTCAGTCCAAGCTCTACCTGATGTGCTCATAGTGAACGTTGGAGGCGTTTTGGAGGTATTTAGGCTAGGGCATAGTTGACATATAGGTCCTTGTTGTGAGTACTGGTTTTGACTGTACCCAAAAATTAACTCAATGGCTTAATCTTTTCCATTCTACAGATGATGACAGTATTGGTCTGTGGTGTCAAGCTTGATCACACCATTGACCCTGCTTTGTTCAGATGAGTTGTGTTTTGACGATCTTTTGAAGGATGTCTTCAAGCCTAAGGAAACTCAGCAGAAAATCATTTATTGTATGTTAAGAAATGAACGTTCAAAATACTTGCTTAATAAAACAATCGTAGAAGAAGGAAACAAAAATAGAATGAAATTTAGTCCCAATGTTGTTATTGGTTAGCCCTTTCATTTCATGTTCACCTTGTAAGCAATTTAGCCAAAGTAGTCTCGTTATACAACTGAATGTAAAACTCAAATTAAAAAGTATCTCTCACCTAAGAAGGTCGAATAGCTCAAGCATGCTTTATTCTTCAGCCAGAGATCATTGTCTCAAAGAAGCTCCAAAATTATCGGGAGCTTATGCACAATATACAAAGTCAAAAATCTCTCACCGGCAACATCAATAGTTATCAAGTTAATAATCTACAACTACATGCCTGCAGATGAAATGTCGTCTTCGTGAAAGAAAAATGGTTCCTATAAGCAACATTCTAACCAACCATTTATTATAGCCCGTTCAACGGACCACTTCCCACGAATTCTTAACTATCGATGCTGCTGTGTGGTGAACTCAGTTTGGCAATGGAAGCTCTAGTTGTCCCCGCTTGCATGTTGAGTAGACGTCACTGACTCACTATCCATTTTTGATACACCTTGTGCAAGAGGATGCCATTGGCAAACGTTGATAGAAGCACAAAAGTTGATAACTCTTGGTAGTTCAGGTGAAGTTTCAGTTAGAAGAGCACTGATTATGCATACCTTAGTGCGAACTTAGGACAACCAAGCTTCTGGAGAATCCATAAAACAATCATTAAGTCAAACCATGAAGTTGCTAGCTTAGCCATGAAGCTTGATTCTTGTATTGTTGATGTTCTAGATATCTGCAAAGAAACAAAATACAACTCATGAACAAAATGTGGAATTTTTTTTTTTATCTTATCTGATGTGACATACGACCACTTACCACAGTTTAAATCACATTGACTGATTAAGCCAAACTTGTTTGTCTGGCCAGATTCTGACCTGGGAATTGGGATAGCATGTGAATCAAGATCAGTCTAGTGAGAAATAAACAACGGAGTCCAAAGATTTTTACTAAAGAGTCACCTAAACCAAAGGCCAAATGTGACATATCACAATATAACTCATACAATAAAATATTCAAGCATTCCATTCATACCATCCAAAAGTTTCATGTGCAAAGAACAGTCACGACGACATCTTACAAATTCGATTATAATAAGCAAAGGTCCAGGAAGAAACCCACAATAATTCTATGATAGAAAGGATTGTTAAAGCATGGTTAACATAGATTCATGTTAGCTGAGTCCTTATAATTGTGCTTCTGATGTCCATTGCTGGTAACGATACCTACAAAGTAGAATGGCAGTCTACTTATAATACTGCGCTTCCGATGTCTTTGCTAGGTACATTGAAAGACATCTTAAAGCTAGTAATGAAAAATTGGCTTACAGTAACATGGTTGCGTTAAGGATATCACTATGTGAACAAAGCAATCCTTCTAATTTTGCCACAGAAACCTGCAAATGCATATGCAGTCCAAGAGAAATTGAAAACCAAACTACTTGTTGCAGGACTAATAGAAGGCCAAACTGAACCACATTCTGAAATGGGTTAAACGATCGAGAGATTAACAACTACGCAGCTGGCCCTTGTGCTTGGTCAATTCTTTAAACCTATCTATGATGCACATACAACTCTCATTTCGATATTAGTTAATAAGGTCATGTTATAATGTATAGGTCGTTGAAAATGAATTGCTGAAAGGTATACTTTTTCTTAATGAATACTTTGCAGTCGTAAAATGTGTATATGTATAGGTTGTTTCTGAAAACTAATAGAGCAAGGGTTCCATAACCCCAAATAGTTTTGCATTCCATGAATGATTCCAAAACTACGTACAAAAATTCCAAGCATTCATCATATTGAACTTGATGGACCCGAAATGATTTATTTTTTGCAAATGCACAAGACTTGCTTGACTACATATCTGAATAGAAGTTGTGGAGTCCTGCGCACACAACAAAACAAAGAGTGTAAAAGTTGATTACTAATGCATTCACAATCATCAAGGCAACCCATCCAATCTTTCTCTTGTGCCATCGCCGACTGTTATCGAATCCGACTGCCATTTTGACGGGGAAAACTTCTTGCTCTAGGAATAACACAATATTTGATTAGATTTTGTATGATTGAGATCTTCACTTCCAATTTGATTTGATTTGTGATAACCTTATGACAAATTTATAAATAACAAAATGCTAATTCGAAATCAACCAAAGAAAAATCAATTAAAATTCGATAGTGTAATCACTTAAAAACCCTAAAACCACATGTTTACCAAAGGAAGATCAAATCAAAAATAGGGCCTTATGAAATAAGAAAATTGAAATAATCAAAAGTTAATTATTATCCTTGAAAGCGGCAACTACATATACAAATTTGAAATAAGAAAATCCAATCATACCTTGTAATGTTCAAGCTACATGCAAAGAAGAATGAATCGTTCATAAGAATCAAAGCCAACAAGAATGGAGGTCTGGATCGTTGATGGTGTTTTGAATCTCATCACTACTTCAGTTTCAAATAATGAAGAGAGAAATAACGCGAGAGAGAAAAGGGAACGTTTTAGCTTTTTTCATAAGAGCAAGCACTATGGTTCCCATTCAATAGAGAATTCTCTATTGAATAGAGATGGGCAACTACTATGGTGCAAAATTTCCCTATTCAATAGAGATAGTGAAGGACTTCTCTATTGCCTGCTACCAATCCGTAGCAGGTAATAGGAATAGAGATGCGAGGCAGAAATCCAATTCCCGCAGAAACTTTTTACGGAAACTCAATTTCCGCCCAACAGTCATGCGGGAATTGGATTTCCGTCCCATAAATATTACCGTTTGACCTTTTTTTCCTTACACCCCCTCTACACCTCAACATCTAACCATCCATCTTTCTATTTTTTCATGACCGTCAGATCCCCAACAACTTTTTTTTCAAAATTCAAAAAAACTATCCGTTGGGATCTCTTCTATATAAGAAAATTCACCCTCTTTGACAAATCCACCCCAATCAATCTTGTTTCTATTGATTCTTTCTTTCTCCCTTCAAATTTTCTAATTTTTTTCATCACAAAATCGAAATGGCGACCAATTACACCAAGTTAGAAGATCTAGCAATTACTTACTCTTTCATTCGTAGCCAAATGAATGGTATGGTGGGAGAAGTTGAACCTTGGCAACCGGCGTTTTGGATTCGTGTTTTTGATGTGTTCGTGAGAGTTACAAACAATCCAAATGGTCGAGATAGAAATGGAATTAGAAGTCGATGGAACCGCATTAGTGGAGACATATCCGAGTTTTGTCGAATTATGAGAGCTATGTACCAAACAAATACAAATGCGTCACATGAAGAATTGGTCAGAAGATCTATGTCTCGATATTATCAGCTCAATACTGGGCATTCGTGTTTGGTGAATGTTATGAAAGATTGAGGATTTACAATGATGTGTTATGAAATGTTAAGAGCAACGTGATGGAATCTATTTGGCAAGATATTAGTAGTTTTTTTTTTCATCTTTGCAATGTACTTGTAATCGCAAGTTTATCTAGTCATGTACCAATCAAGTTAGCAAAATAAAAAGTACTACTAAAGTTATACGACAGATAAATAAGTTTTCAATAGATTAAAACTAAACTAAAATTGGCGAGCATTCGGGTTGTTGAGCAATCCAGTGAACGTTCCTACTCCCTCAGCCTCAGCCATGTCCCAGTCAGCATTAATAGTAGTAGTAGTACTCTGTGGCCAAGTTTGCACAAATTGCTCAGTTTGTTGCACAAATTTCTCATTCCGATATTGAGATGAAGGAAATTGTTGGTAATCATGCGATGACTGAGAAGTCGTAGGTGCTTCTTGGGGTCGATAAAAATCTCCGGATGGAGTTTCCCTAACAAAACTACTGGTATTACTGCTGGTACTTGCACTCTCATAGAACGAATAATAAGCTTCCCCAGGACCAATGTAAGCTAGCTCCCGACGAACTGAACTAGAGCTAGAAGATGCATCCATTTGATGGTGGAGGTCCGCTGTATAGTCATACATATAACTGTTCAGTGCAGCATTCTTGTCGGCGAGATACTGGCTATACTTGCACCATTGTTCCTGTTTCATGATTTGTATTATAGCATTTTGATATGAATATAAACAAAATATCGCAATTCAAACATAAAGTACTGTTATATTTATACTTACTGTTGTACCAACAGTCGGATCAAATGTGTGTACCTCCTTCATGTATTCCTCGCCTAACATTCTCTTCATTGCTCTACCATCATTGCCACAAATAACAGCATAAGGCGGCTCCTGGTATGGAAACTGCAGATGGGGAGTTGAAATATACTCTGGAACATATGTCGATTGAGTAAGGCTCGGTTGATCGCGAATTGGAGGTTCCACACGCCCAATATATTTGTTCCCAGCATGCACAACTGTGGGCAAATAAGGTCCAACAGAATGGCTTTTCCACCATGCATAAAACTCATCTTCTGTGGTCTCGCAGTAGTGCATAATATTGTGTCCACCACCCACATAATTTCCCATTTCTTCTGAGGTACCACACAATTTTGGCGGTGGATCAATGGGAATTACTACTTTTCCCTGAGTCTGACGAAGACATCGTTCCCCTAGGTACAAGAAGTATTCTCGGTCTATCGGATCATAAAACGAACAACGTTGAATGGACAACCTTCTAGCATTTGCAACATCTCCAATCCCATAGTAGATCCTAGAATTCCACGGCATCCAATTGAGGGGAGTTTGATCGAGAGAATCCAATTGGTTCCGAGCCAATACCAAAAAGTGAGTACCGGTATTTCTTTGTGATCCGATACCCTTCTTCATATGTCCCTTGTCACATAATTTTGCAGCAGGGAAGAAATCAGGATTACCTTGACCCTCTTTTATATTTGGCTACAATAAAGGTATATACGACCAAAACCAAGGCTGCAAAAACACGAAGAAAAAAATATCAATGATAAGAAGCGTTCAAGTTTGTTGTTGTATAAACGGGAAAGGTTGACGTACCAATAAAATGTACTAAAAGCATTCCAATTCGCCGGACTTCTTGTGTGTGACCGCATTATCCAATGCGGAATACAACCTTCCCATTATTGCTTGACCCCAATCGTAAGTGTTTACCTTTTCCAAATCAACCAGTAATCTAAGCCAACTTAACGGAGTAACATCGTTCTTGTTTGGAAACAAAACATTGCCGATCACCCACATAAGAAACATCCGAGCAACGTTCTCCACATCAGAAACTTCCCATTATTCTATGGGGGTCCTTTTCCATGTCCCAATGTATTTTTTGATCACACTCAACTTAATCCCAGATTTTTTTGTTAACACATTCCTAACATAGTCTCTAGTTTCATCATTAACCACATAGTATCCATCTTCATTAACCGCCGGACGTGTCTGTTGTTCTTCTTCCACTGTGTTATCTCTATCTTTTGTAGATGGTGGTTTTACCCACGGAAGTAGAAAATCTGTGTAGAAATGGCCAAATGCTGCCCAATCCTCAGCTTTGAAATCGATCAAATCAATAATTGTACCACTTCCAACAGCTATACATGTAAGCATAGTAAAGTCCAAGGAGTGAAGCCAATTTCAAATCTAGGAGTATGAAAGGTATGCGTGGTGTGCCACCATCTCTCAGTAATGGCACTTACCAATCTATTATCAGCATTCCCTGGATAATCTACTTCAAATATCTTGCCAAATCCACAATTATCGACGATTCTCTTACAATCCGGATGTCGACTTACAATTTTGTATAGTGCAGGAAGACTAGCAGCGCTATCTCGGGTATTGATTTGACCCTCGTCTGCCGACGGAGGAAGTTTTCTAACATGGCTACCACAGTTCTTCGATGATACGATTGTAGTTGCTTGTATGGTAGGGATCATTTTGAACAACAATTCAATCCTACAATGCATAAGAGCAACATCAAATGCAATACAATCAACAATTGATGATCAAATGCAATACAATCAACAATCGGATAGGTCCATCAAATTACAAATGCATAAGAATTCCATCATAAATCATCAAATTTCAAGCAATTTCAAACCATTTCAACATTTCAAGCAAATTTAACCTAAATCAATAACAATCACCAAAGGGTTTCATGAAATTATGGTATATGTACGTTAGAAGAACATCAAATAGTTATTTTGGTTGCATTTAATCATTCAAATACATTGAAAATCATGATCAAACAAAAAAAAACCAATTTGGAAACCTAGAATAAAGAACTTACCTTTATCAAAATTTCTTGATGAAAACTGAAATTGATTGTTTGTATATAACCTTCCTTGATTAGTGAACGCACCCTTTTGATTTGGTTGGTAAATTTGGACTCCAAATTGATGAAAATTAAAATTTTGTGGGAGAAGAAGAAGACAAAACGAGGAAGAAGAAAAGAAAAGAAACTGAAATGAAGTTCAGGTCGCAGGGTTTTCTGTATATAAACCTATTCTTTACGGAAATCGGATTTCCGCCGGTCAAAAGTCAAGCTTTGACTGGGCGGGAATTCGATTTCCGCTGAATTTTTTTTACGGAAATCGGATTTCCGCGCAGAAAAGCTGCGGAAATTCGATTTCCGTCTCGAAATAGCTAAGACCACTGTGGTTGCCATTTTTTGACATTTCTGCCATCCCCATATCTCTATTTAATAGGGATGGCTTGTGGCACCATAGTGCTTGCTCTAACGCACGGATTTTGATGTCGGGTTTAATTGCTTGAGTGACTGTGAGGGGAGTGTCAACTGTCAACCTACGAATGAAATCTAGAGATAAATGTGGAGATCGAATATGAGCCGCTTGACGTGATATCATATTTGTTGGGCCATTTGATAGATTTAATCTCAGCCATTCTTTGACCCTCCAAAATACGGATGCCGTCCAAGCTCAAAAACACCATTCGCGCTTATAATATAGATAGTACCTAGTGCTTCACCATGTGGGCCAGCAATGTTGTTGGTGCCGAAGAAGGATGGAGGCTGGCGTATGTGTATAAATTACCGAGCCTTAAACAAGATCACAGTCAAGAACCGATACCTGTTACCACGGATAAATGACATGATGGATCAATTGGAAAGTGCTCGAGTCTTTACAAAATTGGATCTTAAATCTGGTTATCATCAAGTGAGAGTGCGAGAAGATGATACATGGAAGACTCCTTTCAAGACCAAACAAGGCTTGTTCGAATGGTTGGTGATGCCGTTTGGTTTGTGTAATGATCCAACGTCGTTTATGCGTTTGATGAATGATTTGTTACGACCCTTTATAGAAGATTTTGTCATTGTTTACTTGGATGATATCCTCGTATATAACAAAACTTGGGAAGAACATCTCGTTCACGTTGAGAAGGTATTTCAAGTGTTACATAAAGGCCAGCTGAAGTAGAACGAAAAGAAGTGTGAGTTTGGAAAGGAAGAGTTGGTATATCTTGGTTTCAATGTTGGTGGTGGAAAACGTAAGATTGATCCAAGGAAGGTTGAGGTAATCACTAATTGGCCAAGACCTAGCACGGTGACTGAAGTCAGAAGTTTCTTGGGAGCTTGCACATACTTGCACAAGTTTATTAGGCATTTTTCTACTATTGTTGGGCCATTACATGGTATGGCAGGGGCTAAGGCAAAGTTTGATTGGCAGCAGACCCACGAAGACGTTTTTCAGTTACTTAAGAAGAAGATTTCAGAAGCACCGGTATTAGCTTTGCCTAATTACAGCGTACTTTTGAAGTTGAGTCAGGCGCTTTTAACTATGCATTAGGAGGAGTGTTACTACAAGATAGTAAACCAGTGGAGTACCATTCAGAATTGTTCTCGGGTGCTATTAAGAACTATCCACCTTA